>JAODAL010019405.1:0-72127 GCA_025379985.1 Phyllomedusa bahiana | reverse complement strand
GCAGCACCTTCCCTATCAGTACAGTGAGAGGAGTGTGAGCTCCCAGCGGCGCGCTCGGTCTTATAAGTGCGGTGACGTCACAGAATCCGACGGTCTCTGATTGGCTTCTCTCTGCACATGTCATGCGGCTATGCCCTTCTTCCTCCCAGAGTGCTTTGCCCCATGTAGCGCCATGTGCTCGCAGCCATTTATCAATCAAAAGCACACTTCGTTCACCCGAAGTACCCCAAAGTTCGACTTCGGTCCGAACCGAAGTTTTCCTGAAATTATAAACGAATTAAACTTCGGTAGAATCAATTCGCCCATCTCTAATTACAATACAACACAAACTGAATCAAATCAAAAATAGATCGGAAGAAGAGCAGTCTCTGATAAAAGCTGTGACGCCCCCCTCAAAAATCGCTGTTAAAAACTAATTTATTTTGTGTGAGATCTCGGCTACTGCAGCTGCAGCACGGCAAAGAGAGAGGAGTGTGAGCAGCCGGCGCCCCCGTCCGGATTATTATAGTGCGGTGACATCACAGAATCCCACGGTCTCTGATTGGCTTCATCTCTACACATGTCATTGAGGATGTTCCTTTCTTTCGCCCAGAGTTCTCTGCCCAATGTAACGCCATGTTTTGCGGCCATTTTATCAATTAAAAACACGCTTCGTTCCTTCGAATTACCCCAAACTTCGACTTCCTTCAGAACCGAAGTTTTCCTGAAATTCTAAACGAAGTCCACTTCGTTAGAATCAATTCACCCATCTCTACTGTCAATAACAACCCCGGCAGCAAAAGAGTTTGACAGAGGGAGTTTGCCCTCTGTCAACTCCAAGGATTCAACACCAAGGGTCGCAATTTAGAGGATGGGAGAAGTAGTGGTCACTGTGGCATCACTCACCACACTCAACTCCCATGCTTACCAGGCCTCAGCACAGTGGTAGGGGGGTTCTGCATATATTGGTGGTTATTCTTAACTGCCTGTGATGTTAGTGGCGGTGTCCTTGATGGTGTAGTGCAGAATTAGGGCAGTAGTCACACAGGTAGTAGAGCAAACAGAACCTTTTCCTCTTTTATTCTTAAAGCAAGTTGTTAAACACAGAAAGTCCCCTTTTCAGCAATGTTACACGCTTCTCTTATCAACAGCACAACCAGCAGCAGGGACCGGTCCTCTAAAAAGTCCCTTTCTTTCCAGATTAGACTGCAAGAAGTTAATTTCTTACCACATGAGAACTGGATTTTGTCACTCTTCACAAGAGGTCAGTGTTGACTAGGCCGGTAGCAAACTGGACATTAAGTGGCCATGAGGTCTGTGCGGGACGCTCTATGCCTCATGTTTCTATAAGTTGCAGGAGCCCCCTTTTTTTGACAAGCTGGGACATTTTCCATGGAATCTGTAACTTTCTCTCCATGGTTTCTGTGAATAGAATACTTGAGGTAGAGGCTGGTTCCTAAAGTAGCAAGAGACCAGCACACAGAGTACCAGGTCACTTCATTCATCTTTGCATGTACACACCAGTTAAACCTACACCACCAACACTGAGGGATCACTAGCCAATTTATAAACTACACTCACCGGCCACTTTATTAGGTACACCATGCTTGTAACGGGTTGGACCCCCTTTTGCCTTCAGAACTGCCTCAATCTTCGTGGCATAGATTCAACAAGGTGTTGCAACGATGCTCAATTGGTACCAAGGGACCCAAAGAGTGCCAAGAAAATATTCCCCACACCATGACACCACCACCACCAGCCTGAACCGTTGATACAAGGCAGGATGGATCCATGCTTTCATGTTGTTTACGCCAAAATTCTGACCCTACCATCCGAATGTGCGCAGAGAAATCGAGACTTTATCAGACCAGGCAACGTTTTTCCAATCTTTACTGTCCAATTTCGATGAACTTGGGCAAATTGGAGCCTCAGTTTCCTGTTCTTAGCTGAAAGGAGTGGACCGGTTTGGTCTTCTGCTGCTGTAGCCCATCTGCCTCATAGTTTGCCTTAATGTGCGTTCAGAGATGCTCTTCTGCTACCTTGGTTGTAACGGGTGGCTATTTGAGTCACTGTTGCCTTTCTATCAGCTCGAACCAGTCTGCCCATTCTCCCTTTGACCTCTGGGATCAACAAGGGATTTCCGCACACAGGGCTGCCGCTCACTGGATGGGTTTTTTTTTTTTCGGACCATTCTCTGTAAACCCTAGTGATGGTTGTGCGTGAAAATCCCAGGAGATCAGCAGTTTCTGAAATACTCAGACCAGCCCTTCTGGCACCAACAACCATGCCACGTTCAAAGGCACTCAAATCACCTTTCTTCCCCATACTGATGCTCGGTTTTAACTGCAGGAGATTGTCTTGACCATGTCTACATGCCTAAATGCACGAGTTGCCGCCATGTGATTGGCTGATTAAAAATTTTAAGTGTTAACGAGCAGTTGGACAGGTGTCCCTAAAAAAGGGGCCCGGTGAGTGTATCCCCCTTTCCCCTATCTCCTAGGTCACCCTCTCCTGGGGAGGCTGTGCGTTCCCTTTGAAAATTGCGCTTCAGCAGACATAGATTTTCTTTCACTAATACAATTCAGACATTTAATACATACCCGGGGTTCACCTAGAGGTCAGCAACACACTAGAAATAAATTAGATTGCCATTACATTTTCCAATCACATTACTACAACCCTCATAAATCGTAGAGTACAACTCCTGTACAACACAGTTACCATGATATAGGCTTATCAGGCCATGCCCGGAGGAACGGCTGACAGATTGAATGACAGTCGTATAATGCATTGGTATACAGTCATGTATTCTAGTCTTAAAAGGGACAAATAAAAAAAAATCAGAAAAACGTTATATAAAAAAGTGTGTGAAAAAAACACACAACCTTTGGCCATTATAAATGTCTTATTCCTCCTCATTTCTTTAAAAAGTACAAATATCGCCATGTAGGTTTCAACCTGGGCTATAAAACTTAATTAACCCAAACAATAAAGGCCATGAAAATGTCAATAGAAAGCACCAAATTGTGTTTTTCATTCATTCCACTGCACATAAAATGGAATAAAAAGCAATCAAAAAGTTACAATACTGTTGTAGAAGAATTCCCTTAGGGTTGTTGTTTTCAAAATGGGGTCACTTCTGGAAAGAGTCACCTGTACTAGTACTTCAGAGCTTTGCAAATATGACATGGCACCCACAAACCATTCAGCAAAATCTTTGCATCAAAAACCAAATAGCACTCCATCTCTTATAAGCCCTGTCATGTGCTAAAAACAAAAGTTCTCCCAGTATGGGATATTTTTGTTTTTTGGAAGAATTTACATAATACGTTTGGGGTGCTTTTTCTCCTGCATTACTTTCGCAAATTAAATATTTTCAGCATATTATTAAAAAAATAAATTTTTCATTTTCATGGCCCAGTGGCAAAAAAATCAGGATGAAGCTGCTTTACTAGCAGCGATGCGGGTGGGGTAATTTACTATTCCCTTGCCTTAAAATTAGTATCAGTTATTTGATGGTGTTGAGTTCCATTGTACTATGTTTGTCACGCAAGTCTACTCTACCATATAGTTAGAGATGGGCGAATTGATTTTAAAGAAGTGGAATTTTTTTGAATTTCGGGAAAACTATTCTGAAAAAGTCGAAGTTTGGGTAATTCGGGGGGAACGAAGTGTGTTTTTAATTTGATAAAATGGCTGCGCCCAAATGGGTTAATGAGGCAAAGAGTCTGGGGGGGAAGAAGGGCATGCCTACATGACATGTGCAGAGTAAAGCAATCGAGCCGGGGGATTCTGTGACTCACGCCATATTAATTCCGGGGTGATGTGGGAGCTCATACCGTCTCACTGTTGATTTTGGAAGGTGCTGCCGCGGCTGCTTGTGGGTCTCATACTAAAAAATCACTTTTATACATCGATTTTTGGGGGGTGTCAAGCTTGTTCAGAGACTGTTCTTTACTTTTAAATTTGATTTTGTGGGGTATTGGAACTAAAAAATCCAGTGTGGTAACATTTTAAAGCTATCTGCTCGTTCTTTGCACATTGAATTCCCCAAAGTTATTAAGCCTTTCCTTTTTGTATTCTTTACAGAAACAGCGTTTTTTTACAATCCAAATACAATTAAATTTTTGGTTGCTTTTTGTTGGCAAAATTTGAAGGGGTTAATTAAGCGTTGTTTGCTGTTGTGGTCCCAAAAAAAAATGTTCTTTTTCACCGCCCCAAAAAGACATTTTCCCGTGCATGTTCATAACCGAAGGGGAATTACAAGTTTTTTGTTGTTCTGTACCGTAAAATACAGCCATTTTAGCACGCTACAAAGTGGGAATTTTTTGGTTGTCATTTCTTTTGCCCAATTTAGATCAGGGGTTTAATTTTAAACGTTTTTTGCTGTTGTGGTCACTAAAAGAAACGGTTTTTTTCACCGCCAAAGACGACATTTTGCCTGTGCATAATTCAAAAACCCAAAAGGTTTAATTACAAGCTTTTCTGTTGTTCTGTACCCTAAATCACACCATTTTTTAAACGCTTTTCAAAACTGTAATTTTTGGCAGTATTTCTTTTGCGCAAAATTTTCTTCCGGGGTTAATTAAGCGTTTTTCTGCTGTTTTGGGCCTAAAAAAATGTTTTTTTCAGCCAAAGAAGACATTTTGCCCGTTGCATAATTCATAACCCAAGGTTTAATAAAGTTTTTCTGTTGTTCTTTTTACCCCTAAAAACATGCTGTCAGGAGAAGGGGGGCTTGCCGTCGGGAGCGGCGCAGCCGCAAATGGGGTTGTGTGGCGTGATCAGCGGGTAGCGCGTGTGAGGGGTGTGAGCGTGTGAGAGAGCCAAAGGGCCACGGGGGAGAAAAAAATCGTTCACGGTCCAAAAAAAGTAGTTGGGGTAGCGAGGCAGCGGTGGTAGTAGTCTCAGTGCGCAGCGTTGGCTGTAAAAACAATACTCGGCGGGGTGACAGTTTCTTTCTAAAAAACCCGGGGGACGAATATGGGGATATTAGAATCTGTGGGGGAAAGGGAAAGGTCTAGGGATAAGTTGAACCCCGGCCGCGTCAACCATGAGGTACTATCCTCCTTTAAAACTTTCAATTTTTTAAACTCCCCAAACACAACAGCAAAACCCCATTTTACAAACCATTTCACCTTCAAAACCCCCCCACCTCTCCAAAAAATTTTTTTTTCCTTTTCCCTCCCAAACTCCTGTTTGTGCCGGGACCAAGAGGGGATTGCAAGAAAAAACAATGGTCCAACCCCCTAAGGTGCAGAAGCTGACCCTGTCCCGTCCATGTTGTTGGTACTGCGTCCCCCCCTTTCCCAAAAGGTGGACTTGCATGTTAAAGCTTGTGCCGAGCCCGGTTTGGGGAGTTACAAGCTGTAATTTTTTTTTCAAAAAAGGCAGTACAGACTTATAAATATGTAGAAAGAAAGTGGGCCCGTCCCTTTAGCTTATCGGTTTTTTCCCAAAGGGGCACGGCACGTGGATTTTGGGCTGTAACTAGGTCAGGGCCCGTACATTCCTTTACGGCCCATGGGTGAATGTGCTTCCTGACCAGGCACACCAAAAATTAGACAGGAGACGCACCTTTCCCTCCCCGTTGTCAAAATGGGTCCTGCGCCAATTTCCGCCTCTGCTCCTCCACCACCCCAACCAATTCCCGCCCCCACAAGTACTGTCCCTCATAAAATGGTAGGTACAGCGGTGTCAAGCAGTTCTACACCTGGCTTGCCTCGGGAACGAAGTCACACGGGAGGAATGTTCCCCATATGCAGCAAGAAATCGATGGGTGGCTTTCTCCGCGCCAACGTAAATCGGAAAAACCTGGTGAGGACAATGGGTAAAATGGTGTCCGCGCTGAAGAGGGGGCGGATGGTGCATGTGCCCCGCTTTGGGGCACGTGTTCAAATTTGGTTGTGAAAAGGGTTTTGAAGTCTTCCACGATTTCAGAGATTCTGAAAATGGCCAGGATATTGTGCATGCACATCATCCATTCCTACAAAGCCAGGAACACCCTCCTTGAGTTGCAGCGGCAGAACGTCCTCCCCCAACACACTCTGATATGTGTGATGTTTTCACCCGTTGGAGTTCCAGCCTGCACATGTTGGACCGACTGTATGAACAGAGAAAGGCCATTAATGATTTTTTGATGATCCAGGCGGACAGGAGTACTCCACTGTTTAACTGTGATGTCAGCCAGTGGCAGCTCATGCGTGACACCTGACGTTTGTTGAGGCCATTCAAGGAGGCGATGTTATTTGTTAGTCGCCAGGACTACGGGATGAATAACTTCATTCCACTGCTTCATGTCCTGCAACAGATGCTAAAAAATCTGTCTGGGCAGGGGACTGGAGACGTGGCGACTACATCTCACGGCCACATGAGTCTGAGGGGGACTGAAATGGAGGAGGAGGAGGAGGACATTGGAGCAGAAGCATTGTCTGGTGAAATGAGTGGATTTTCTACCCAGGTGACAAGAGAGGAGGAGCCGGAGCAGTTGGAGGAGGTAGATAGAGATGAGGAAGACGAGGCAGATGACCCGCAAGCACGGTGGCAGTATACAGTGGAGATGGAGGCAGGGAGCCCCTCGGAGACACTTGTGCAGATGGCCCGCAGCATGCTGATTTGACTGGCTAGTGACAGCTGAAGAGTCACCATCCGGCAGAGGGGGGACTTCTGGCTCTCCACCCTATTGGACCCTCGCTACCAGTCCAAAATGGGAGCCTTTTTCCCAGCTTCTGAGAGGGAGGACAAACTCAAATACTATAGGGAAATCCTCCGTAGTCAGTTGGCCACTGCCTATGTGCGGCATCGTCCCTCCTCTGACAGGTCTGACCGGGGGGTTCTTCAGCGCTCACGTTCTACTGCTGGGGCAAGGTGAGGGGGTAGCAGCAGTACCAGCTCCATGAGCAGCAACCTAAGTCTGGAGTCATTGATGAGCAGCTTCCTTCACCCGCCTAGTGAGGAGGGCAGTCGCCAGCAGCAGCAGGACCTGGAGCAGACTTTGAACCAACAGGTGGTGGCCTACTTGGACAGCACTCTGCCACCCTAGTTTGAAGATCTGCTGGACTACTGGGTAGCCAAACTGGATGTGTGGCCGCAACTTGCCGAGTTTGCAGTGGAGAAGCTGTCCTGCCCGGCCTGTAGTGTGGCATCAGAGCGGGTGTTCAGTGTTCAGGGCCATCGTTACCCCAAGGAGAACCCGCTTGTCCACGGAAAATGTGGAACGACTGACCTTTGTCAAGATGAATCAGGCGTGGATCGGCCAGGATTTCCACACACCAATGCCTTATGCGTCAGATTTCATCAGCCATGATGCCTCACCCAAACTTTGAGAAATGAGTCTGGGTTCAAACTACCTGCCTCAGCCACTATTCTGATGCCGCCACCCGCCTGATGCCACACATCTGCTGACAGTTTCTCCATCTGCCTACCACCATCTTTACCAGGGACTGGTATTGCCACCCACCTCCACACTCTGTCATTGTGCCACTCTATGACCTCATGCTGCTGCTGCTGTTGCTGGTGCCGTGACATCCACACTGTGTCATTGTGCTGCTCTCTGACCTCATGCTCTTGCTGCCATCACCTCCACTCTCTGTCATTGTGCCACTCTGTGGCCTAATCCTGTTTTTGACCCCTCCAGAATGTCATTGTGCCACTGTCTGACCTCATGCTGCTACTGTGGCTGCTGCCATGCCCTCCACACTGTGTGATTTTACCACTGTCTGACCTCATGCTGCTGCTGTGGCTGCTGCCATGACCTACAAACTCTGTCAGCCACTCTGTGGTCTAATCCTGTTTTTGCCACCGCCAGAATGTCATTGTGCCACTGTCTAAACTCATGCTGCTGCTGTGGCTGCTGCCGTAACCTCCACACTGTGTCATTGTGCCACTCTCTGACCTCATGCTGCTGCTGCCGTCACCTCCACTCTCTGTCATTGTGCCACTCTGTGGCCTACTCCTGTTTTTGCCACCTCCAGAATGTCATTGTGCCACTGTCTGACCTCATGCTGCTCCACACTCTGTCAGTGTGCCACTCTGTGGCCTACTCCTGTTGTTGCCACCTCCAGAATGTCATTGTGCCACTCTCTGACCTCATGCTGCTGCTGCTGTTGATGCCGTCAACTCCACACTGCGTCATTGTGCCATTCTCTGACCTCATGCTGCTGCTGTGGCTGCTGCTGTGAACTACACACTCTGTCTTTGTGCCACTGTCTGACCTCATGCTGCTGCTGTGGCTGCTGCCGTGCCCTCCACACTCTGTCATTGTGCCACTCTGTGGCCTACTCTTGTTTTTGCCATCTCCAAATGTCATTGTGCCACTGTCTGACCTCATGCTGTTGTTGTGGCTGCTGCCGTGCCCTCCCCACTGTGTCATTGTGCAACTTTCTGACCTCAAGATGCTGCTGCCGTGACCTCCACTCTCTGTCATTGTGCCACTCTGTGGCCTACTACTGTTTTGCCACCTCCAGAATGTCATTGTGCCACTGTCTGACCTCATGCTGCTGCTGTAGCTGCTGCCGTAACCTACACACTGTGTCATTGTGCCACTCTATGACCTACTCCAGTTTTTGCCACCTCCAGAATGTCAATGTGCCACTCTCTGACCTCATGCTGCTGTGGCTGCTGCCGTCTCCTCCACACTCTGTCACTGATGTTGCCACCTGAGCCCTCATCTTGTTTTTTTCCAGCTGTCGCTGCCATGACTTTATCAGGCTACATTCCCGGTTCAGTTTTTATGTCAGTTTTGCCCTCTTAAGTGCCCATGGAATTTTATAGTGAAGCGATTCTAAGAGCGGCGACAGTCATCTGCGTGTCATACTAAAACACAACATTGTATGAAGACCAAACCAAGCTCCCTCTGCATATTTAAGTATGGCACAATGTTCTACAGCACCCTGCAGGCTCTGTGCAGACTGGAAATAGCTGTATTTTAACGTGATTCCTCCCAAAGCAATTCGGACGGAAACGAATTTCGACGGAAAATACGGCGAAGTCACCGAATCGAATTTTTGAGACATTCGCCCGTCTCTACATATAGTATGGGGTAAATCACTTTGTACTGACAACTTATTTATATTTGATTATGTCCATAGTAGGTTTGTCTAAAAAAGAATCAGAACATATACATTGCTGTATGGTTGTAAGTGAATTTATGGTTTGGGGACCTTTTGTCTTTTTGTATTGCATTATATATAATACAAATCTGATTAGGAGTGCAGCTACTTTTTATGTCTCATTTTCCTATGTTTGTTATGGTCTTTTTAGGCATACAGCTTGCACCCGGTTTTGTACATTGGGGGTGATCACTGTTTTCAATAGTACGTCCATGTACTATCCAGGTTACAGTTTTTTTGGTTGTTGTGTTTTGAATTTCAAGATGGATTATTTCATTCCCTTACCAGGTTTGCCTTCTGCTCATTTCTTTAACCACAATTTCCATCTGCATGAACTGCCACAAAATATCATTTCTGATTGAGGAATCCCATTTGCTTCCAAGTTTTGGCAAGCACTGTGTGGATTGTTGTAAATTAAGTTTGACTTTTCTATTGCTGAACATCTACAGAAAAAAAAAAAAATTACAGCTCTGAGAGATAAAAAAAAGACTAAGAAAAAACGCAGCATCTTTTTGTGCCAAAAATATGATGCATTATTAATGGGTTAAATATACATGTTTTATTATTTACTTTGATGAATAAGCAAAATATTGAATCCCTAGAACACAAATGATTTCCCAGAGGAATATTTTAGATTGGATAAATAGTAGTATTTATCGGAAATACATTACACCACGCGTGATAAACTGAGTGTGAAGGACGTGCACAGTATATGATAAAATACACAGTAAGTATTTAATGGACCAATTATTATAATCTTAACAGATATCAAAACATTACTCAAAAAGTCATTTCTAGACCAACATTTTATTTAATTTTTTAAAATTTTCTATTGAAATTGTTCCTTAATATTTCCTTAATTGTTCCTTAATATTTACATATTCTATATTTATATATAGAGTACCATATGCCTTGTAAAGTAAATGTTATACATATTTTACTGTACCACTACTTATAATAAAGTGCAGCAAACTCTACATACTTAAAATGTGTACTGGCCCACCATATACCAAAGCAACACTCTTGTGGCTTCAAATATTTACATGGGGCTGTATGGATATGCTTAGTATATGCATTAGGAACTTAATCAGAGCATATGCTTTTTTTTCTATAAAGCAAGATGTGGACAGACTCTTCTCTGCATTTGCAGGATCCACAAAGGTATATCTGTTATTTATGTGATGAGAATTATTAGAGATAGTTGAAACTGTGAAAATTTACTTTAAAGGGGACTTTTCCATCAAAAATGTAAATGGCTAAACATAAATTTGCATATAGTTTATTAATGATTATTTTTTAGTAAGTAGCAGAACCAAAAGAAAGGTTATAGAGTTTCCGGCTTTAAAATATTATGGCATATCAGTTATATGGAGTATATAGACTTAAAGTTTGTTCTTAACAAATTGTTTCACAGAACTGGCTCTTGGAGCCAGCTTCAGGCTCACACTAATTGTTAAATCTGTGGGTAGTTCTACATTTAAGCTATGCTATTGTTAGAAGGACATAGGTAAAGGAGGGGTGTAAAAAGTAGGGAAGCCAGCTACAGAGCTTTAAAGGGTTAAAGTTTGTCAGCATGATAGATAAACAAGCTCCCGTGCTGTTGATAAGGTACAGCAGGGAGTGACATCAACATCCCAGCCAGGACAGCCGAAGCAATGATAGCAGAGAGAGATGGTTGGTAACCTAGGGAAGCTTGTGTACACAAGCAGGAGATTAGAACTGCTTTAGCTCTAAAAGGAAGTGAAATCAAAATAGCAATGTATTTGTTAATAGTCTTTAGTTAACTTTTTCTATAGTACATCTTTAAAGCTAGTCAATGTGGTGGAAATACCTCTTTAAGGCTTGTTCACATCAGGAACCACATTTCAATTAGCCCAACAAACTGGAACATAAAGAACATTATGTCCTAAAGTACACTTTAAGGTTTGTTGAAAAACAAAATATAACAAAGCCTAATATAGCACAAAGAATATCTTCGTAGTACAGTATGTAAGCTCCATAGTAAAACAAGGTATATCTAAATAACTGTAATCCTCTTTTATTCTCTTTCAGATTCCTAATGGACAATGTGACTCACACAGCTATTGCTCATTTCATTTTTGTCAGGCCTAACCAAGGACCGTGGTCTTCAATTAATTCTGTTTGTTACATTTTTAATCATTTATGTGTGTTCCTTTTGGAGTAACCTAAGTTTGATGGTTTTGATAATAATGAATCGTCATCTTCATACCCCTATGTACTTTTTCCTCAGTCATTTGTCTTTTGTAGATCTATGTTACTCCTCAACTATTACACCCAGGATGCTGGCAGATTTGACCTCAGAGTCCAAGTTGATTTCAGTTCCCGTTTGTGCCACTCAAATGTTTTTTTTTGCCATGTTTGCTACATCTGAGAGCTTGCTGGTTACTTCCATGGCACTGGACCGTTATGTTGCGATTTGTCAACCACTTGCCTATCATAGCATTATGAATGATTCAATGTGTTGGGGCCTGGTATGTGGAACCTATTTTAGCAGCTTCCTGGCATCCATCACTCATACTGTTACTGTTTTTAGATTTCCTTTATGTGGTTCCAATGAAATCAATCACTTCTATTGTGATATCCCACCACTTCTGAAACTCGCATGTGTTCGCGCTCGCATCCGAAAAATTGTTGTTTTTGCAGTGGCTTTTGTCATGGGGATTGTTTCATTTTTTGTAATCCTGATGTCCTATGTCTTAATAATACATAACATTTTGGGAATTCACTCAGCAGGTGGACGAAGCAAAGCATTTTCCACCTGTGTTTCCCACCTTACCGTTGTCATCTCTTTCTATAGCACTGTGTTTGGAATTTATTTTAGACCAAGTTTGGGGTTGAGATCAGACAATATGGACAAAGTTTTCTCTATTTTGTACACAGTGGCTTCTCCATTATTAAATCCTATTATATACAGTTTTAAAAATGCAGAAGTTAAAAGAGCTATAATGAATATTTTAGGACTCAACAAAGTTTTATCACACAATTAAGTACCTTTTGGCCTGGTTTAGTCAATGTTTTATCACATATATATAAAGGAAATAATAAGCAAAGGATAAAAACAGTGTATGACAGATCTTATATGAAGTCTTCTCAGATCCCTTATCTGAGGTTAGCATAGCAGGCGCTGGAAAATGTAGCTGTTTTTTAGATTAACCCCTTAAAGAGAATGTGTCATCATAAACTAACCAAATGTTTAACCACTTCCTTACAACCGGTCATAATAATATGACTCTTTTTTTTCCCCCTCCCCGCCTTCCAGGAGCCATAGCATTTTTATCTCTCCATCTACATAGACATATCAGGGCTTTCATTTTGTGGGACAAGATGTACTGACAAATAGTGTCATTGACTGTACCATAAAATATACTGGGAAATCAGAAAAAAATACTAAGTGGGGTGAAATGTGAAAAATATTACCTATACCTCTGTGGTTTTCTTTTTATGGCGTTTACTCTTTGGTATGAATGATGTGTTATCTGTATTTTGCAGGTTGATTAAATTTTACAGATACCAAATATGTAGGATTTTTTGTTATGTTTTAGTACTGTAAAAAAAAAATCCAAACATTTTCTATTTCTTAAATCTGCACCTCTGCGCCATTTTTTTGTGACCAATAACTTTTTTCTTCTTCCACCTATGGACTTGAGTGAGGATGCATTTTTTTGTAAGCTGAAGTAGAGATGTTAAATGGCCAAAAAACCCCCAATCTTGGAGTTCAGATTTTTGTTTGTCTATGGTGTTCAGCGCACAGGATAAATGATGCTACATTTTAATAGACTGAACTTTACGGATGTGGACATATCAACTATGTGTAACTTTTTCATTATTTCTTTTCTTAATGCTTCCAGTCACCATGTTAATGTATGGACTCTCTATGATCTCACTGTGGGAATGCAGATCGCAGTGAGAAATGGTGTGCTACACCATTTCTCATTCATTTAAGCACCATGGCTGAGATCACCACTGAGTCTAAAGGGTTAAACAGCAGGGACAGAGCCGATAATTAGCAGCTGACACCAGCCTCCTATGTAGCTGAACTTTACCGTCACCAGGATGTACCCATGTATCCTGTAAGGGATTAAATCATGTTTTCATGTTAAGCATTTTTGGGGGAATTTTTGGTGATGTTATTTCTTATTTTTTCATATCACTATATATATTTTGAAAAAAAGAAAATCTTGAAATCTTGCAGTTCTTACTTTGGCCACTAAGCATGATGATAGACTGAGCATGATATCGCTTTTCAGCAATCTTCTCAATTTCATTACAGGCAGAACTGTATTTAAACACATATATTATTTATATATATATATATATATATATATATATATATATAGATATATAGTAAAATATTTATATATATATATATATATATATATATATGGAACTGGAGGAGGAGGACATTGGAGCACAAACGATGTCTGTCAAAATTAGTGTTTTTTTTACTCATGTGACTAGAGAGGAGGAACAGGAGCAGCCGGAAGAGGTAGAGGGAGATGAAGAAGACGAGGTAGATTACCCAGACACACCATGGCAGTATACAGTGGGGATAGAGGCAGGGAGTCCCTCAGAGTCACTTGCGCACATGGCCCACTGCATGCTGTTTTACCTGGCTAGTGACAGCCGAATAGTCACCTTCCGGCAGACGGATGACTTCTGGCTCTCCACCCTCTTGGACCCTCGCTACCGGTCCAAAATGGGAGCCTTTTTTTCACCTGCCGAGAGGGAGGACAAACTCAAGTACTATAGAGAAATCTATGTAGTCAGTTGGCCGCTGCCTATCTGCACCATCGTCCATCCTCTGACAGGTCTAACCGGGGGGTTCCTCATCGCCCATGTAACACTGCCACGGTAGCTGTGGGGTGATGGGGGTGTAGGAGAAGTACCAGCTTTATCAGCAGCAGTCTGGAGTCGTTGATGAGCAGCTTCCTTCACCAGCCTAGTGAGGAAGGTACTAACCAGCATCAGCACCTGGAGCAGACCCTGAACCAGCAGGTGGTGGCCTACGTGGACAGCACTCTGCCACCCCACATATACGATCCACTGGACTGCTTGGCAGCCAAACTGGATGTGTGGCTGCAACTTGCCGAGTTTTCACTGGAGAAGTTGTCCTGCACGGCCAATAGTGTGGCATCAGAGCGGGTTTTCAGTGCAGCGTGGGCCATAGTTACCCCAAGGAAAACTCACTTGTTCACACGAAATGTGGAGACTCACCTTTGTCAAGATGAATCAGTTGTGGATCGGCCATGATCTCCACACACCAATGCCTTGGGCATCAGATTAGAACAGCCATGACTCCTTACCAAAAACTTTGAGAAATGAGTCTGAATTCTTCTGGCTACCTGCCTCAGCTAATACTCTGATGCTACCACCCGCCTGATGCCACACATCTGCTGCCAGCTTCTCCATCTACCACCCACCATCTTTACCAGGGACTGGTATTGCCACCCACCTCCCCACTCTTCACTAGACCATTATGTAGTCTTCTGTATCATTGTGCCAATCTGTGACGTACTCATGTTGCTGCCACCTCCAGAATTTGTCATTGTGCCACTCTCTGACCTCATGCTGCTGTTGCTTCCGTCACCTCCACACTGTGTGATTGTTCCACTCTGTGCCCTACTGATGTTGCTTCCACCTCCTCAACCTGTCATTTGCCACTCTGTGGCCTAGTGATGTTGTTGCCACTTTCTCAACCTGTCATTTGCCACTCTGTAGCCTACTGACGTTGCTGCCACCTTCTCAACCTGTCATTTTCCACTCTGTGGCCTACTGATGTTGTTGCCACCTCCACACTCTGTGATTGTGCCACTCTGTGGCCTACTCATGTGGCTGCCAATTGACCAATTTCTCACTGGAACACACTGTGGTTTCCTAATGCTGTTTCGACCCTACACCACTCTATGACACTATTGCCACTATGTTTGGTTTTCTCCTTGTTTGAATCTGTCAGAAGGAATGAAAAGGATCAGGATTGTTTGATGATTAGCTAGCCAAAAGCAGGAGTGGATACAGAACACAGAAGACGTGCAAATATTCCATTTACCTGTCATCTCTGTTTTGGATCAACTCCTGTTTGTTTTTGGCTTCAGCAATACTGATGGATTATTGACCGATTGAAAGTGGACACTAACAGATGAAAGGAAGGACAAAATGATCAGTGATGTCAACGCAAATTTACTGCCGACACCCTCTCCACTCTTTCGGGGGGGGGGCTCTACATGTATCAGCATTTAAGAGAACAAGTTCTGTCATAATCTGTGGAATTATCTGAAGGAGTGCGTTTGTTGCTTGTGGGATTTTACCCCCTCAGCTGGTTCTTTCCAGCTGACGTAAAAATTACCTTGTCAGGCTGTGTTCCCACTTCAGTTATTTGGTCAGTTTTGCTCCTATAACTGCCAGAAAAGTTAGTGTAAAAGGGATTTAATAGCAGCAGCGTTGTGCGTGTCATATAAAGACAGCGTGTATGAAGACCGAACGCTTCCTGGCATATTTGACATGGAACAATGTTCTACAAACCCCCTACGGGTTCCGAGCCGGGAAAAATACTGTGTTTTAATGCGATTTGCCGTGAATAAATTTGGGTTGAAAAGTATTTTTGCGGAAAACTCGGCGAATCTGGCGAACCAAATTTTTGAGAAATTCGACCATCTCTAGTCTTGTTCTTTTAACCCCTTAATCCCTCCAAAGAAAAAAAAAATTGCTCTTCTTTTTTCTCCTCCTCGCTTTCCAAAAGCCATAATGTTTTTATTCCCCCTAATAGCATATGAGGGGCCTTTTTTTTTTTACGGGAAAAAGTTGTATTTTCTAAGGTGAGGGTTTGTGTACCATAGCTTTTCTGGGAAACTGCAAACAAATTCTAAGTGTGGCAAAATGTGAAAAATATGTACTTGCCCCGTTTTTGCTGGAGTTTTGTTTTTGCGGCGTTCAATATTTGGTAAAAGTGATGTGTTATCTGTATTCTATAGGTTGATACACATCCACCAATACCAAACATGTACTGTTTCCATCACGTTTTGGTGGCATAAAATAATTCCAAACATTTTCTATTTTTGAAATTTGCTCTGCGGCCCCATTTTTTGCGACCCCTAATTTTTTGTATAACCCTCAGACGTCAGTGAGGGTGTATGTTTTGCAGGCTGAAGTGCACTTTTTATTGCTAGCAGTTTGGAGTGCATGCAAAGTTTTTGATCACTTTTATTCCAATTCTTATACGACATGAAATGACAAAAAAAAAGGAATTTTGACGTTTGGAAAAAAATTTTTTTTTTTAAAAGTGTGTGCGTCGGGGTTAAATATGCTATATTTAAAAAGATCAGGGCTTTTTTGGGGTGCGGATACCAAAATTTGTGTAACTTTTTTTATTATCTTTTTTTTTTTATTTGTAAAAATGAAAGGGGGGTGATTTGAACTGATTTGAATTTTTTTTATTTTTTTATACTTTAAAAATTTTTTTTTTATTTTAAATTTGATTCACAAGCCAGCATATCAATATGATAATTAAAATTTATTTGATTTATGTTAACATTTTTTACTTAATTATGTCGCCCGACCAACATTCAAAATTGGGTATGGCTTACAAGTTAAAAGATCTAGGACCTCTAAAACACAGCAATCTGCTTCTGTAGCAAGTTATGTCACTGCCCCCCCATTGACCCACCACCATTAAGTCTAAGGGCTGGTCTCTCATTCTCAAGTCTAGTAAACATACAGCCTAAACTGAACTCAGCAATTGATTTCATTGGTTGATTTTCTTCTCCGCTACACAGCACCTCTCATGCTCCCCAAATCTCTTCATAGATTTTAGACCACCAACTTGCCCCACGATGGCCCTACTTTCCCCTTGTTTCGCAACTAAACTCATGCCTTTCAATTTTTCTCCTCTACCTCGGCCCATCAGCAAATCTAATGGTGGCTGGACTCATACTTGCTAAAAATACCATCAGCAGACCTCTATGCCACTACACATAGTACTCCACACTCTCTTCTACTGGAGCCAACCTCTCTTGTGTAAAATTTCACCATATACCCTCTCTAACAGTGTTCTGCAACGTTTTCCCCCACCCATGGGTTGGGGCCTGTGGGGCCATACCCAACTTGGTAAAATCACTCCAAGCTCCAGCCAGAAAAAATGGATGGGTGGTCATTTCTGCCTTTAATGGCCTTTCCCCCCTCTTTTTTAAACACGTGCCACGGATGCACAAACACGTGGGGCACAATATAACATAACATGTCAACAATAAATACATAATTTGTATGATTGAACAAAAACATATATCCATCAAGTTCAACCTAGGGTGGTAAAGATAGGAGATGAAAAGGGTGGGGATGGTGCACAGGTAATCTTAAAATTTTGTTTCCCCCTATTGATGCAGAATATGAAACCTATAAGACATTAATCATTGTGCCCTAAAAGGAATAAATCACTCCTGCTCCCATTTTGCAATTATTACATGTCCTGCTATAGTTTTTGTATTATATTTGGAAAGATTGGATAACCCTTTTGATATAAAAAGGGCCTGTAAGCCTATACTCATATTACAATATATTGTGAATTCTAGTCCCTGAATAAAGATGGTAAAAACCATTGACACTTCATAATATTCATTTATTATCTGAAACGCAGAATGTTTTTTGCTTTGACATGATGTAGTACTATTCCGTGAGTTGCTTGTAAATATAAATTCTATTAAACTCGCTTCAATTAAATCATTGTTAATGCTAAACCTAAGAGACATGACTTTTTATAATTTTATTTATAATAATTAATCCCATGGAGTTCTCATGGTTATTTTTCATATTGGTTATATAGTGAGCAAAAATGGGATGTCAAGAAATACATTCCGGGTAAAACAAGATCAAAGCAAAGCAAACCAGTATTTCCTGATTGATTGAAGCTGTGTTTAAGATTGAAAGTCTGCAAAGTAAAAATTTTCAAAGGAAATATATTGTAATTATCTTTTTGATTGATTTTGTTTCAGATTTGTTTTATTGTGTTTTTCTTATTTTGGGTTTAGGGGTTTATCAAAAACTTTCTTTTTTTTTGTCTTTGCAAAAAAAGTTTTTACATTTTCCCTTAAACTCTTAATTTTTTTCTGCCAGTTTTGGGACGTTTTTAAAAACCCCTTAAAGTACTTTTCATTCTTTTTTTTCATTTTTTTTTGCTTTATGGGGTTTTCTTTTTTTGGTTTTTTAAAGAATATTTGTTTTAATTTTCAAATTTTTCCCCCCGAAAATTATTATAGTTTTATTTATAACCCCACCAAAATTCATAGAAGAAAATATTGTATTGTCTCATTTCTTTCTTTTTTTTGTACAATTGTGATCTATATTACATAATTGTACAGGCTTTAATGATTAAGTGGACACTTAACATCTGCATTTTTATGGTTTTATTCGTTAAAATCTTTTTAAAAACATAATTGGATTTATTATTTTTATCTGTATTTTTTAATGCTTGTTTTTTAAATTATGTTTTACTTATTTTTGTATCATAACCATTTACATATTTATACTTTTAAATGTTTTTTTTCTTTGCATGGGAACTGGAAAAATCCAAAGATTTGGGGAAAACCCCCAAAATCCCGGGGAATTTATCAAAACCATTGAAAATTATTTTGAGCGTTTAAACTTGGCCAATGATGACCAAAAAGTCTATGGGAGAGCAAAAAAACCCCTTTTCATTTTACCCCCCAAAACAGGGCTGGGAAGCTGGAATTAAAACCCAAACAAACAGCCCAAAATGGATACTTGCAAACATCTTAGGCAACACACTGAGGTTATAAAAGCCAAAAAAAAAAAAAAAAAAAATACGGGCCCCTTAAATATCCTGTCTTGCCCCCAAAAGCATGACCCTTAAAACTGCATAACCCAAAAATTAAAAAGTGCCAGAAGGCAGTATGTTTTTTTTGAACCACCCATTTTACTTGAACTGGACTTGAATACCCCTGCCCCGGGGAACGCAGCATGAGCCCCAAACCTGCATGCCCCCCCAGTTTAAAAAAAAGTGCCGGGAAAAAAAGGGTCTTTAAAAACCCTTTTTTAGTTTCACTGGACATTGACTAAAATGCCCTGGGCCCCCAGCATGGGGCCCAAAACCGATGACCCCGTTTAAAAAGTACCGGGAAAAAAGGGAGTCTTTAAACCCCCAAATTTTAAATTTTAAAACTGGAAAAATTAATATACCTGCCCTGGCCCGCAGTAGGGAACCTTTAAAAACCTGTCTGCCCCTCAAATTAAAAAGTCCCGGGGGGAAAAGGGGTCTTTAACCCCCAAATTTTAGTTAAAAAGGACATTGATTTTAAATGTCCTGGGACCGGCATTTTGACCAAAAAACCTTTTCTAAACCCCAAATTAAAAAAGTCCCGGAAAAAAGGGAAAGTCTTTGAACCCAAATTTTTAGTTAAAATGGGAACATTAAATATACTGCCCTGGGCCCACAGCATGAGGCCCCAAACCTGCAGGGCCCCCAGATTAAAAAGTGCCGGGAAAAAAAAGGAGTCTTTAAAACCCCCCATTTTGTTTCACTGGAATGGGCCCTATCCCTGTCCGGGGCCCACTTTTGGGCCCCCAAAACCCCTGCATGACCCAGATTAAAAATTCCCGGGAAAAAAGGGGAGTCTTTCAACCCCCTTTTAGTTTACTGGAATTATTTGTCCCTGTCAGGGGGTAACGGTTGCCCCCCCGTTTTGAGTGCGGACCAATTGAGCTTCATTTGGGAAAATTTCGGGGTTTTTTTTAAAACGCCCCTGTTCCCCCCGGGTTTGCCCTTTTTCTTGGCATTTTTTTTTTCCCCATTTTATCAACTTTGCTGGAGGAAATTGTCTTTACTTTGTTCTTGTCCTTTGCTCCATACTCCATGTCCTCTAAATTTAACCCCTACATCTGGTAAAGGGTTTTCCTGTACCCCCCTTGTAAAAATTCAGGGGAAATTTTTTTTTAAACCAGCTTTTTTTGTCCATGAAAGTTTTTTAGTTTTTTTTAATTCTAAAAAAACACTTTTTTTAAAAAGGTGAACCCCCACCATGTTTTTGGGTTTCTTTTTTTAAAATTGTATTAAAGGGGGTTGTGTCAATAAAGGGTTTGGGTTGCTATGTTAAAGATCTTGAAAAAAACAAGTTTTTTTAAATTTTGGGTGTCCTTTAAAAACAGGGGTCCTACCTTTTTCCTTTTTTCTGACAGCCCCATCACCCTTAAACCCAAACTCTTGCAATTTTTAAAAAAACAAAAGGGTCTGTTAGAAAAAAAACATTTTTTTTTTAATGGGAAACTGTAGTATAGTGCATGTCACAGCAAAATGCCCCCAAAAATTTAAAAAAATAACCCTTGAGCCCCCTTTGGACAATTGTTGAAAAACAAATGTCTGTTAGAAACCCAAATTTTTTTATAAAAGGACCCTTTGTATAGTGCCCTGTCACCCGCAAATGCCCCCAAAAAATTTAAAGGGATGACCCCTTTAGGCCACTTTGGACAAAATTTTGAAGAAACCAAAGTTTTGATTTGAAAAAAACATTTTTTTTTTTAATAGGACCTGTAGTAATGGGGGGGGGTTTTTTTTCATTTCCAAAAACAGCAAAGAAACCCCAAAAAAAAAAAAAAAATGATTTCTCCGTCAAGTTAAAAAATTTTTGGGGGGAGGAAATGCCCCTTAGAAGCCCACATTTCTGTTCCAAAAGGGCCCCTGTTTTTTGCCGTTTTCTCACAAAAACATGACCCCCCAAAAAAATTTTATTTAAAAATGACCCTTTTCCCCGCAACTGTTAAAAAAATTTTGAGGTAGAAAAAGCCAATTTAAAAGGGAAAAATTTCTGTTCCAAAGGACCATGATTATTGCTGTATCTCACAGCAACCCTGAAACCCCAAAAAACCCTTTACAATGCCAAAACTTTTAAAGTTTTAAAATGGGGTAAATGGAAAACGGTTTTTTGTCATGAAAACCTTGCGTCTTTTACGTCTCCTCACAGCAAAAACCCGAAAAAAGAAAAAGTTGGGAAAAGAGAATAAAAATTTGCAGTAAGGGAAAAGATCATTTTAAAAAAAAATTTTAAAAAGGCCATTTCTGTTTTTTAAGGGAATTTTGAAGTAGACTGGCAACTAATGGGGACCTCGGCAATTGGGGCAACAACATCATCCCGGATTTCCCTGCCTGATTCATCTTTATGAAAGTCCAAACCCAAACCAAAATTAAACGGGGGAAAGCCGGATTCGTTTTTTTTCTGTAATGTCCCCCAGTGTTTTGAAAGGTTTTCCCCCTCAGATATGGGCGCTGGCTGTGGGGCAGGAAAAAAACACCTCTATGGGGGGGGCGAGCGAGCTCGGGCCCCTTCGTTTCCCTTTTGGATACCCAGAAGTTTTTGGGTCCGGGGTTTAAAACAAAAACATCGGGGGTTTAGACGAAAATAGTCGGTTTCACCATGATCTTTAAATGGTCTCTGTTTTTGTTGGATGTGTGCCCTGCATTGCATGCGTTGGGTTTAGGTGGGGAAATTAAAAATTGCCAGAGGTCAAAACAATAGGCTTCTGCCAACCCTTTCCCTGCTTTCTGCTGCCGTTTCGGGGCTGCTTGGCACCCTTTCTGCTGTCACCCTCGCTGATTTTTTTTTCCACGTGACATTTGGGGAAAAGTGAAGCAGACGCAACAGATGTTCCGGTTTTATCAATTTAGCAAAGGGTTTTCCTTTCCCGCATTTTTTCTCTGTATTTGGGTGGGGGGGAAGGAAAGTGCTGGTTTTGTTTTGTACGGGGGTCCCGGGGGGGTGGCCACCCCCGTAACTGTTGTTCTTTTTTAGGCCTTTTTGCGAGGATCATGTTGGGGGAAATGGGGGCATCCCAAACATAAAGTGGAGAGGGGGCCCTTTATTTCCCCAAACCTTGGGTCGAGGGGCACTAGAAAAAAAGGGTTTTTCCTCATCTTCCTCCTCCCCCCCAAATTCGCGCCAAAACCCCTTTCCAAGGGAAAGGGGCGTCGGTTAAAGTCGGTTTTTTTGGAATACCTCCTCCTCCTCCGCCGCCGCCCCCGCCACAGCTACAACACAGCCCTGACTTGCCTGAGATGTGCACCCTGAGAGCATGATGCGCCACCTTGCACCTAGCCCTGGACCCCGAAACCACATGCTAAATGAAAAGACCGGAATGAAATTGTGAATGTCGGGCCTTGTGGATTTGATGGACGAGAAAGGCTCCATGTCCGCATCTGTGTCCGTCTCCTCCTCAGTCGCTGGGGGGCCTTGGTTTCAGAGTGTCCACACGATCGTTCCAGAACTAAGATCACCACCAATGCTTCATGCTGACAGGGGCATTGTCCGCACTGAACCATTTTGGTGGCATTCTTCAAAACTGGCAAGCGAATGTGCATGAGCTCTATCACCTGCCTACACCTATAGGTGGCTCAACACCCGAGCGTCCGCACCGCTGCTTGTCGACGGCCATGTGTTCACTTTCGTACTGCGTAATGGCATTGCGCTTTGCGCCATCAATCGCGGGAGCTGTGGAGGGTGGGAATTCCGCGTATTGCCCGTCAACAATGAGACGGTTGCACGGGGAGGCCGAGCTGACGCTGCATCGCAGCCAGGCGGGACGAGAGCAGGGGTGCGAACGGCGGGAAGTGCGAACTAAGACTTGAGCTTCACAGCAGGCAAGTCCAGACCGGGTAGCTCTTTAGAAATTTCTGGACGACAAGGTTCATGGCATGTGCCACGCCAGCGATGTGCTCCAGCTCCTTCCGATCTTAAGGGCGGCCAGACAGATTTAGCACGGTTATCGCACACCACCTTGCTGGCACAAGCGGTTTCTTGGCACCCAGCCAGCGCTCGGGTTCTCGTTGCGGAGAGCCCGGCCACAACTCCTGACCTGTGTGGTGGAGGTATCCAAAGACAGATTAATTTCACACGGCCTGTTTCTATGTTTACATGATGCATCCCAGAGGACCTTGGGGGAAAGAACCCTTGGCACCATCCCTGCGGTTTTGAAGAGCGTGCGCCGAGCCTGGAGCCACCGTTCACCCCCAGAGACATCCACCAGCTCACCAGTGAGCTGTCACAGAGATATAGCGGCCTTGGCCGTGCTCTTACTAGTCCCTGTGTCGGTGTCAGATGGGAACCTTTTTAAGGACACCGATTGCCAGACTACGCGATTGAATATTTTAGATGACACGTGGCCCTGTCCAGGGCAGGGACGGCTTTTTGGCAAAAGAAAGTGCCCTGCTCGGCATCTGGTATTGGGGGCCAGGCAAGGGCAATGACGTGGCCGGAAAACCCATCTGTGTCGGTCCACCAGACGGGAAAGGCAACATTTCAAGGCCAAAAAGCTTGGCAAAATGCCGACTTCAGGATTTTGGGCTTTGGGTATGGTTTGGCGTTAAAGTGTTTCTTCTGCTCCCAAACCTGGAAGACGAAGATTGGCTGCCTAGACAGGCCGCTGTACGGCGTGCTGGTCATCAAACTGGCGGGGAGGAGAAAAGGGGTTAGAGGGTTCTCTGGTGCGTGATCCTGGGGTTACTCTGGCGAGGTGGAGGTGAGCGGAGGCTGATCCCTGTAACTGACTCTGAGGAGAAGGGCAGATGAGGAACGCTTGGTGGTGGACGGAGGAGGAGGCGGAGACAGAGGGTGTATAGTGGTTGGAGGCCGGCGTTGGTCTTGGCCTTTTTTGGGCCAAGTGTTGGCCTCCATTTAACTCATGCATTGCTAGCATGTGACTAGGACATGTTGGGTGGTGGGTTAACCACCTAAGGTTCTTGGCCTCTACTTATGCGTTTACGGCAAAGACGGCATATGACATAGCTGGAGTGAATCAGAGATTGCTCAAGAAGGCCAGGCTTGAGAGGTCCTGGAACTTTTTTGACAGGGCGATAAGCGAGGAGCGGGGTTTGCGCTGGACGTGGCTGGCGGAACGGAATCAGATCAGCGGACTTCTGCGACCGACCTCTCCCTTTTGACGACGGGACCCTCTGACACTCCCCCCATCGTCTTCCTTCCTCATCCAGTGATGAAGCGCTCCGCACGCAAATTCTGCTTGAAAAGTCCAAGTTGGATCCGGCAAATGTCGTCATATCATCATCAACAAAGGTGGAACTTGTCGTCCTGACATTTGAATCCAGGAGCTGCGGGTACATGCATAGAGGGACTGCAAGGCGTTGCCGACCGCCCGGGATTTTTGACGATTGTCCGGCTTCCTTCTCCTCCTCTGATGGCTCAGTAACTGGGCGTCCAGAGCAGAGAAAATCATCCTCTTTGGGCCTCTCTTGTGATCTTTTAACACGCTTCTGACCCCACCGCCTTTTGTCATCAAAGAGGTCTTCAGAAAATGGATTATCCACAGTGGTGGGTACACGAGTTGACATTTGGGCTGCTTCATGTTGACGGTGCTGGATGACCGACATTTGTGGCTGTGAATTGGAGGTCGAGGAGGTAAGACTGCTGGATGCAGGTTACAATAACCACTGAAGGACAGATGGCGACGCTAGTTCGTTACTGAGATTTCACAGGGGCCCTGACCCAGCGATGACAGGCCTGTCGGTCTGCACAAACTGGTCCGATCCTCTGGGCATGCGTGTTGTGCCAGATGGAAGGAGCACCTTCTCTCGTACCTCTACCTCCAATGCTCAAACCCCCCTCTTTGCTCGTTACAACCTGAATTCGCTCCATGTTCAGAAGGATAAAAATTTGAGAAGGGTATGGGAAGAGTTTGAAATTCTCTTATTAAAAGACGATCAAATAACAGCTATTCTCAATTCCCTCAAATCAAAAAAACATTGCTGGATTGCAAATTTAAAACTGCAAAGTAGATTCTATCAAAACTCAAAGCTGGCCGGGATGTGCCTAAAGTGAGAAAAAAAAACAGTATTGAAATGTATTAGGATAATAAATGGTATTTTTTGACTATCAATTCACCCAGTCGGTAACTACACAATTGCGTGATTCAAATTTAACTGCATGGTGGCTTATCAAAAAATCTGGATGGGCAAAAGTGCAAAAAACACGTATCTGTAATGTATTCAGATAATAAAGGTATTTTTTGCACCTTATCAATTCCCCTGTGGTGACTACAAAATTTGCTGTATTACACATTTAAGTGCAAGGTGCCTCAATGACAAAAGTCTACTGCGCCAAAGTGAAAAAAAAAGTATCTGTAATGTATTTCGGATAATATAAGGTATTTTTTGGCACCTTTCAATTCATCTGTGGGTGACTACAAAATTTGCTGTTTATTCTAATTTAACTGAAAGGGTGGCTATATCAACAAAGTTGGAATGGGCAAAATTGAAAAAGAACACCTATCTGAAATGAATTACTGATAATTAAAGTGGAGTTTTGCACCTAACAAATGAGACCTGCAGTTTACTAGAAAAGATGTGGTATCCTTAATAATAGTTCAGGTTGCCAATATCCTCTGAAATATTTCATAGAAAACTGTTAATAATAAAGATATTGCGTGCAATGTCTACACTAAGTCTTGGTGAACTTTATCAGTATTCTTTATAGAGCTTGTCTGTGTGTTCCGCCCGCGGCCCCCCCCCACCGCTTCTCACCACGTGACTTTACAGCAGTAGATCCTCCTTTAAAATTCTATCCTAACTAATAAAATCTTCAATCTCTAATCTAACTAAGTTGTATGGATCCACAGCTTTAACAGTTAGTGTAGAGCTTTATCTGTGAAGAAATATAATAATTTCGCTGGGTTGTTTGGGACACAGGCATGAGCGCACGTCCTCCTGCTATGGAGAGCCTGAGAGACACTGGATCATTAACAGGAAGGGCTGTTCTATGTAAAACAAGGTATGTGATTTTCCAAGCCAATCGCAACCATACACATCTCAGTTATGACGTCACACACACATCTCACCCTGCTCTATTCTGTAAGCTGATTTGCTGGCCGCCAAAATGAGAAGAAGCGGAGAAAATGGCGCGATCTTAATAGATGATGCACAGATTTTAACCTAAATTATCGCATGATCTAAAAATTTCGATCAACATAAAAACTGTGCCGATTTCAATTTTGTCGATAATAATCGCTCAACACTAATTGTAATCCCAGTGAATAGGGCTAAAGATGGGAGTATAAAGAAGACCACTACTCTTTGTAAATGCTATGAATGCAGTTAAATGTGGAATTAACTGGCTGAGTCGGAATAATATGCTAGTAAAAAGCTCACCCTTAGGCCTCATTCACATGGCTTTTTTCTGGCACGGACTTTAGCCATATGGCGCGCCGTACTGCGCTGCAGTATGGCTAAAATCCGTGCCAGGCATTATGGTAATCCACAGTTCTCATAGAGAACTATGGATTCCGTCTCTCCTCCCCGCTAGGCGAATACGCCGAGGGGGGAGAAAGTGACATTCACATTATCCTGGCGGGATATGCACTGTGGATAATGCATGTCTATGGGGCCGGCGAGCTGCCGACCCCCGCTGCATAGAGCCAACGTAATTTCGGGGCGAAATACGTCCCCGTAATTACGTCGGCAATAAGCCATGTGAACCGGGCCTTAGGAGGTTTCTTATAGCTGTATTTGCTGCTTCCAACTTGTAACATATGTTGGTCCGCGTCTACTGCTCTGATCACCTGCCGCTATCGTGGTGTTTAAATCAACCTTTTGCTGGAAAAATCCACGATCCAGTGCACATGTAAAAAAAGCCAACTTTATTTTCTGAAAATCTGATTCAGGAACATAGAACATAGTTATAAACTGTCACACAATCTTATGCATTTCAAGCCTATACGGCTCTTGCTCACAGCTTGCACATTGTGACATGAAAACTAGCTTAAAAATATGTATCAACCAATTATTGGTTAGTAACAAAACACTATGTTACATCCGGTCTGGGTTTCTGGTATCAGTAAAAGCAATGCAAATTTATATGTATCTTATCACAACTTTAATGCATGGTATAACTTGTGTGACCATTTTAAATTACTACAAACACAATTTTTCTGTTGAGTCATCATAAACTGTAATTAAGTAAAAAACTGCCCTGCAATTAATAAAATTAGACCAGGAATTTATTAACTGCTACGATTTAATATTTCACTTTCACTTTCCACAATTTTTTTTTATCTTTCAGGCTCCATGTATCACCATCCACTACAGTTTTGAACATGAGACTACCATTATTTTATAGACAAATATATACTACCATCATCTTAGCTATCTCATACATAATTGTGACTTGCAACTATTTAGCATATGCTTAGTTATGCAGATTCATGTTATGTAGCTGCAATGTTACTGTTTTGCTCCTAAAAATCTAAATTAAAATTTTTATTATTTTGGTAGTATTTAGTAAATCCAGCTTTGGCTTTTAACACTGCCAGAATCCTTCTGGGCTCTCGATCAGATTCAAGCATGTCCTGTCCAAAATCTAATTTCAGGTCTCTTCTACATGTTCCTAATGAGTATGCTGGTCGACTCACTTGGGTACAAATACAGCTTTTTCTTCAACTCTACCCACATGTGTTCGATTCAGTTGAGGTCTGGAGAATGTAGGTGCCATTTCAGCAAACCCTAATTAATTGACAATGAACCATTTCTTCATCAATTTCGATGTATACTTTTGGTCGTTGTTCTGTTGGAACACTCTGTCGTCCTTTTCATACATAGTACTTGAGTACACAAAGTAACTCATCTTGTATGATACTTCTATATAGCTCATCATTGAGACCACCATCAATCCTGGTCAAGTATCCAATGGCTTTGGCTGTGAAAAAACCCCATTGCATCAAGCTTCTTCCGCCGACTTGACAGTTCCTTTCATTTCTTGTTCCATTAGCCCCTTTTTACCTCAGTTCTTCCAGACCCATTCGCACCATCAGAGCCCAGTCTATTGACTTTCATCTCATTGCTCCAAATAACCCGTTTCCAATTTTTTACTGTTCACTTTTCATACTTTTTTACAATCTTGAGCCAATCCTTCTGATGACGATATTGAAGTTGAAGCTTCTTCACTTTTTTTGGGCGACCTTTCTAGACTTGTGCAATACATGTCACACAGTGCTTGCATGGATATCTGTGATCTCGCTATTGTGAAGCATACGAACCACCTCCACTGTCATGTTTGTCACGTCAGAACTGATAGTCCTTGTGATGAGTCAACTTGTTGATTGATACTTTGCCTGGATGTCCACCTCTCAATTATTGAAAAGATGGAAGGATTTAATTTTTTTTTTATATACTTCCAGCTGTCATGGTGCTCACATAATGCAGTTTGGCAATTTTCTTGGCCAAGAGACTGCTGTCGATGAGCTGGATGATGCTGATTCTCTTTTTGTGGGAAACCTTCTTCATGGCTGCTCCTCAATTCTAACCAGTGACCTTTCACCTGGGAATCAACCTAATAACACATTGAACTATTAGGGAATGTGAAAACAGGTTGTAATTTGTAGTATACAAAGATTGTTCCACCACTTGGAGAAAAAACAGTGACAATGCAGTAACATGACAAGTCTGCATAACGAAGCATATGCCGAATAGTTATAAGTCTATAAAATGATCCCAGTCTCATGTTCAAAGCTGTAGTGAATGGTGAGATATGGAGCTTGAAAGTCAGGAGTTCAAAACATTGTTATCTTTTTGCTTGTCAGTGTAATACAATTAAGTGTCTAAGTTTTTACTTTATCTACCACTTGTTATTAATGAAGCTGTGTGTTCAATTATGCAAGCACAACAACATATCTGCAGCACTGTACAAATGTTAAGAGACAATTTGATGTTTTTAGCACACATTTTTGATCAAAACTGCGAGGGTCCATCCACCACGACAAGGTGACCTCAATTCAGATGGGGACCTAGACTAAAATCTCACCTCGCTTGGTACCCTCTCAGGCCTCCATACTTTCAGGGAATAGCTACACTTGGCTCTGATTAAAGACAGTCTGTGTGAATGGGTGGAGTGTACATTAGTGTAGGTCCCCATCTGATCTGAGGTCACTTTGTCATGATGGATGACCCTCACAGTTTTATCAAAAGAACTAAGAACTTCAAATTTTCATTTATCCAAAAAGAAGCAGGTGCTTCTAAATTATTTCCCTATATTCATTTACTGTCTCAAAGTTTTGGGGTACGCTGATATGTTTTTGTGCGTTTTGTTTGCTGCTTTCCTGTTTACTCATAATTCCCTTTTAAAAATTGTTTTAAAAATTGCGATCAATTTTTGATTGTTTGCATGGGGAATGGCTAGCCTTCATTTGGTCATGACTCCCTATCCAACGTCTTTAATCAGGCAGAGGTAGCGGGGGACCTTCTTCCTGAAAGTAAGAAGGCCTGAAAAGCATCAATGAGGTATTAGTGTAGGTCCCCGTCTGAACTGAGGTCACCTTGTTGTGGTGGATGGGCTCTCAGTTTTGATAAAAAAAAAATGTGCCCTAAGAACCTCAAATTTTTTGTACCAAGAAAAAAATGTTTTTTAAAATAGTTCATATACCCATTTTTGAGCCTTTTAGTGTTGCAGAATGTGCTGTGGGTTTTTGTATTGTTTGCCACCATGTCAGCATGCACCTGTATAATTTTCTTTAACAGTGTTTTGGATGTGCTGACATTTTTTTATTTTTGGGTGTAAAATTATGGTGGTCATGCCGATGTTCTCTATAGTTATTGTCCCGGGGGTCGCGGGCCGTGCCCTCCGCGACCATTCCCCCTCGAAGGGGGCGGCGCGCGGGGGCTGCGGCGGCCCGCGACCACCCCTTGCTGCCTCGCGCCCCCTCTCTTCCCGGCCGCGCCCGGGGAAGGCGCCTCCGCCCAGCCTCGGCGCGTGGCCGCCGTTAAGGCGCGGGGCCCCCGGGGTTCTCAAAATTTAAAGGGGCCAGTGTCCGATAATTGGTTATTGTCGGGCGTGGTTATTTTAAGGTTCCGCCCCCAGTACTTTCTGCCATTGTTGGTGTTTTTTTGGTGGTTAGAGGTATTGGATTTCCGTTTTTTTACCGTGTACCAGTCCGCTTGCTTACGTTCCTGACCTTGCCTGTTTCCGCTGCCCTGCCCCGTCTCCCCGTCTCTGCTAAAACCTCTGCTCCCTGCCCTGACCTTCTGCGTCCCCGACTACGCCTTCCGGATTACGTTTCTGTCCCCCCTGTCCCCCGGCCCCCCATCGCAAGAAAAGTCACGTGGGGGGAAACGACCGGTACCCTCACGCCGCAGCAAGTCCACCCCGCTTTGGGGCGGGCTTGGTAAAAAACCGGGGGCTATTTTGTTTTCCGTTCCCGGGCGTGGCTTAGCTTCATGCTTGCGTTGGCCCAGGGGATCCATCCCCCTTTTTCAGTACGACGGGCCTGGGTTTCCCGCCGGGTCCTCTGCCTATCTGGGACATCACTAAGCTGTCGCCCCAAAGTCAACATCGAACCGGCTTGCGGCCTGAGCAGAACCCTGGCGATCGTCTGCCTCCATCGGGGGCCACCTCTGCACCTGCATCCTTTTGTCCGGACCTTGCTCTAACTGTTTCGGCTTCAGGACCGTTTTTGCATCCCCTTTTCCCCCTAACGTACGAGGAGACCCCAAGGGAAAGTTTCCGGGGGTTTTCTTCAGCCATGCCCCATCCACCCGAAATGAGGGGCGCCTTCCTCAGAGGAGCCAAGGGGCCCTTCTAATCGCCTTTTTCTGGAGGAAAACCCTTGGGGGGCTACGCCACTATGGGTCGGGGGAATTCCTGACGCGGACCCCCCAAAACCTTCCCCGGGGGTTTCCCGCACCTTTTCGAGGAACCGGCCGATTCTTCGGCGGCCGCACGGCCTTCCGGTTTACGTCGGGCGCACCACATCGGTGTTTGGGTGCAGTTTCGCCTCTCGCTTGGGGAGTGGCGGGAAAAAAGAAGCTTGGGGGCGCATTTTGGAAAGGGCCCTTCGGGGCGAATCAAGGACGGTTTTGCCGTGGGGATCTACCATCCCTTGGATGCCAAATCCTTTTGGCCCCCCGAGGGATTTTCGCTTCCCCAAAAAGGCAAAAAAACTCCCCTGCAAGGGGGAAAACCTTCCGTCCACCCCTTTTCCCTTTTGGCCCCCCGTTCCGGGTCCCCTCTTCTCCTAAGGCCTCTAGAGGAACCTTGAGGTTTGAGAGACCCCCACCTGCCCCAGGAGGAAGTTTTCAGCGTCGTCGAAGCATTGTGCTTTTTTGTGGCGGTTCGGGCCCTTTCATTGGGGACTGTCCGTGCCCCGGGGGAAATTTCCCGCACCTAGGGTCGGGGGAGGGAAACCCCTAGGTGCAAAAGGGCCTCCCCCGTTGACCATGCCCGTACAATTGGTTTCCCCGGACGCACCTTTCGGGCCACCCCTTTATATAGGATCGGCAGGAAATTTCTTAAGCCACGAATTGTGACCGGGTTTTCGTCCCCGGTACTCAGTGCAAAAACCCTATGTTCGTCTCTCGGCAGTGGCGAATCCCTTTAAAGGACGCTATCCGCCCCCGAGGGGCCCCCTCTTCTTGCAAATGGGGCCTTACAAGGAAAGGTTTGAACTATAGTCTGCCTCGATCCTCCTCGGGAAAAATCCTTTGGGCCCCCGGGGGCTGCAGGACCTTCCCGACTTTGGATTGGAGACGGTGAAGTCATGCGTTGGGTTTCCGCGTGTCTCTCTCGTTGCCTGTCAAGCCCAACCCCCTCAAGCGTCTCCCGGAAAAGTCTGCCAACCTCCCCCAGGCTCCCCTTCGCCTTACGGGGACTTTGCCAGTCTTTTGGAGGCGGGTGAGTTTTCCCTCCACCCCGGGCCTTTATGTTGCCCCCATTGCCCTGAAACGGCTTCCTCCCAGAGGCGGGTTTTTCCCTCTCTCCGCCCCGGAGCAAAGCATGCTGGTACGTAAAGGGAACCCCGAAAAGGATTCTCCTTAAGTCCTCGTCCCCGGCGGGACCGGCTTTTCTTCTGGAGAAAAAAGGACGGCTCCCCCGGGGCCTGCTTCCTATCGGGGCCTGAATAAAATTCCATAAAAACGCTCCCCGTTGCCTTAAATTTCCCCGAATTTTTTTGCCCCGCCGCTGGGGAAAAAAATTTTTTTTCTAAATTGGATCTAGGGGGCCCCTTTAAAAAATTAAACCCCGCATTGGGGAAGTGACGAATGGAAAAGGGCATTTTAACAGGGGGGCCATTTCGAGTATTTGGTTATGCCTTTTCGGTTTTTTGCAACCCCCCGGGGCAATTTCAAACTTTGTTAAGAGTCTTTCGGGACTATTACTTTAACTTCCCTGGACGGGGGACTATCCCCCCCGTCCAACCCCCCACCGGCAGGTCCTCGGGGACCCGCAATCATCAGTCTTTGCAACCCGAAAAGTCCCTCTTTGAACGTGCCAGTTACCTTTTGGGTACATTCGTCTCTGATAAGGGTCCCGATGGATCCCTCCAAGCCCCCTCCGCGGTTTTGCGGGGCCCCAAACCGGTGGGCTTCGGGCCATTCAACGTTTTTGGGTTTGCGAATTTTTATAGGCAATTCATCCCCACTTCTCTAATGGTGGCCCCCTTGGGGGCCCCTGACTAAAAAAGGAATCCAATCCAAATCTTGCCCCCAGGGCCCAAGAACCCTTAAAACCGGCTCAAAGCGGTTTTGCTTGGGCTGGTCCGTCTCCCCAGCCCTAAGTTCTGGAAGTGGATGCTTCGCAGTCGGCGTGGTGCTCCTCCTGCAGAGACCTCGGTAAGTACAACCGTGTTTTTTCTCCAAGACATTTCTTCTGCCGAGAAAAAACTTTCCATTGGTGATCTTTTGAATTCGGGCCAAAAAAGCGGGCTCTTGAGGAATGGCGTCACCTACTGGAGGGGTCGCCCCCCTATTGACTTTTCACAGAACAAAACTCTTTTTCTTCTCGGTAAACCCTGAACCCCGGCAAGCAGGGGGTCAATTCTTTTGCCGTTTTGACTTCGCTTTTTTTTTCGGCCTGCCAAAAAAAACCTCAGAGTGTGCTTTTTCCGTTCCTGGAACAGGGGTCTGAGCCTCCCCCGCCATTGTCCCCCGGGGAGCGACTCGAAAAGGGGCGCCCCCGTGGCCTCCTGCCCTCCCTCCCGGGAAGCTTTTGTCGACCTCTTGCGCCTTGAACCCTAAAGTGGGGACAATTTTATCGACCTTTTTTTAAAAAAGGGCCCCTTTTTTCCCCCTCCCTGGGTTACCCTCTGCCCCCCAAGGGCCCAACATTTTTTTTCGTCATTTTTTCCGTCGCACGGTCCCCTTTAATATTGTCTCAGAAGGGGAGTCCAATTTTTGCAAAATTTTGGGGGCTTTGTGTGGTCAAATTTGGGGTCCCGTTGACTTCTCTTCCGCCCAAACCCCCCCCGACTAATTTGGGGAGGTTGAGAAGGGGCAACCGGTGTTGGGCACCTCTGAGGCTTTTTGTGTCCGCCCCTCAGGATTAAACTGGTTGACTTCTTCCCGGGGGGGAGTTTTTTATAACCCCTTTTTGATTCGGGTTTTCCCCGGGGGCCCCCCCCTTTTTTGTCGTGTTTGGGTCCCTCCCCGCCACCTCTCCCCCTTGCACCTCGTGTCAGTCCCGGGTGGATGCCCCCGTAAAGGCATAGGCTTTTTTTGGAGTCAACGGGCCCCCTTTGGGCTTCTGCCCCCTAAAGTCCAGGCTGACAGATCCAGTGGACTCCGCCCCTATTGACCAGGCGATAAAAGGGTTGGTATCCACAAAATTAAACGCTTTAGGGTGCCTGTACAAGTTAGGGCCTAAATTCGTGGGCCCTTTTAGGTACTGCAAGTCTAACCCGTTCCCACAGCCCGCCGGGCCCCCTACCCTGCGCATCCCGAACCTCCATGTCTCTTCCTCAAGCCGGGGGTGTAAACGCTTCTCCCCGGGGCCGCTCCCTTCTCCGTGGCCCAAATCGAAAACTTTTTGAGGTCAAAGGGGGTGTTGGCACAGAAGCTGAGGGGGGAACAATTTTTTTCTCTTGACTGGAAGGGGTTCGGGCCGGAGGAGCGGGGCGTGGGACCGGAACCAAATGTCTCCCGACCTCCTCTAGGTTTCTAAAAAAAGGGGGGTACCTAAAGGGGGGGGGGGGGGACTGTCACGGGGTGCGGGCCTCCGCTGGGCCCCCCGCCCATCTCCCCCGCTCGCAGGGGGCTTGGGGGGGGGCCCGGCTGCCCCCGCGACACCCCTCTTGCCTCGGCGCCCCCCCTCTTTCCCGGCCACGCTCGGTGAAAGCGGCTGCCCGTCCCGGGCCATCGTGCCCCGTTTCGGTTTTTCTAAATTTTTAAAGGGCCCCGTTCCCGATAATTGGTTATTGTCGGGGCTGGGCTATTTAAGGGATCCGCCCCCAATTTGCCGCTTTGGGGTGTTTTTGGTGCGTTAGAGAGGGAAAGGAGTTCCTAGATTACCCGTGACCATCCCCTTGCTTACGTTTCCCGCCCTTGCCTGTTTGCCACTGCCCTGACCGTCTGCCCGGCTCTGATAGAAACCTTTGTGGCCTGCCCCGACCTTTGCCCCGCCCCCCATACGCCTCCGGATTTGTTTCTTACCACGCGTCCCGGCCCCATGCAAGCAAGTGTCGGGGTAAACCCCGGTGCCCACCCGACAAGTCCCCCCGCTTTTTCGGCGGGGGTTGGTGAAAACCGGGGGGTACTTAGATTCCGTTCCCCGGGGTGGTTGCTATCATCGCTTCGTTGCCCCCAGCGGGCCCCTGCCGTTACAGTTTAGAAGGCCCCGAATTTTCGTACTTGTGGCCAACCCCAATAATATTAAAACTAAAAAAGGAAAATATCTTTTGGAAGATTTAAAATTTTATGTCCCAAATTTTCAGTCTGGAAATTTCACTAAACTTGTGAAAAAAATTGGGTCCGGGACATCTAAAACCCAATATTTTTCTCTAACTTTAATCCCTAACAATAACTGTAACCCTAACCTTGAGTTAGAATATGCTCCTGTTCTGGCCAAACTTCTGGAATAATGTCACTTCTGGTTACTTTTAAAAAATTGGGCCTTGGGGAAAGTAATTGGGAAAAAGAAAATTGGGCCAATGTGAAACGTATTGCCATACCTGTATGTTAACCCCCTAAAACCACATAAACATCTTAAGTTAGGATACGGTTGTAGTATTTTTTTGTTATTTTTCCAAAAATTTATTTGGGCTGACCTGAACCAGAGCGATTGACGCAATTCTAAATAGCCATAAACACTTAAGAATAAAGAAAAAAAAGGGTCCCCGCTCCTGAACCCAAAAATACTTTCTTTTTAAGATAATAACACACATTTTTCTCTATATGCTAAAGCCAATTTGATGACTTCAGTGCATGCTGTTTTGCACAATATTTGACAGAATGCAGTTAAAAATTATTTTTTTTGTGTGAAGAAACACATCATAAATTTTTTAAAATTCTGGAGAATTAATCCCCTGTGTTTTTTTTCCCCTACTTTTTGGGCAGACACTTTTTTTGTTTTTAAAGTGTTTTTTTTTACCAGTTAATACTTTTTGGATTTTTTTTAAAACTTTTTAAATGTAAATTAAATTATTTAATAATGATGTAATTTTCACCCCTTTTCCAGAGAAGAAGGGGGTGCAATAAGAATCAGACCCAATTGGAATATTTTACAAAAGGCTTTTCACAAACACTTTATTCAATTTTACTTTTTGTTTTTTTTTTACATTTATGTTTTTCCTTTATGTGCAAACCTTTGTATGATGTGTTGATAAGGGTGGGGCATCAACTTTATTTTTCCCCTGAAATTTTTTCCCCAAGCCATCTACATTTTTTTTACTTTGTTTTTAAACAGTATTACACCCCGATGTTGGGGATTTTTCTTCCAAGGGAAAGTCTTTCCCCCCATAGCATTGCTACCCAAAAGTTTTGCTTTTCCTCTTTGCGGCCTCTGGAGTCTTTTTTTTATAGCAATGGCCCATGACCCTTTTTGTGCAATATTCGAAAACCCCGATCTATCACATATTAGAACAAACTATGTGCCCGAGCTTGGCATCAGTAGCCTACATTTTTTTGCTTTCTTGCATCAATTACTATTATTACTAGTATTTTCTTTGGGTTCTAATGCATATCAATCTTTTTTTTTGTGATATCCCCCACTTCAAATAACTTGTAATTCTCAAGGGCCGAAAATATATTTCATTGCACTAACCCGTGCTGGGAGTGCGTTTTGTTAAATTGCTTATGTTTATTTATTACTGCTTCCTAAGTTTCACTCAAAAGATTGGGAGTCCAAAGCTTTCTCAAAATGTGCATCCCCCAAACCCAAAAGTAGTCATTTTCTTCACCTACTGCTCTCGGGAAAATTTTTTTTAGCCAAGCACGGTTTAAAAAAGCAAAAAATTGGGAAAGTTTCTCCATTTTTTTCCTGTGACCCCCATTTTTTAACCCTCCTATATAGCTTTTTAAAAATTCAGAGGTTAAAATGCTGAATGACATTTTTTCTTTTAAAACTGGTTAAGAACCCTAAATTTACATACAGAGGGCTTCTACGCTAAAAGAAAAATTTTGGGCATAAATTTTTGCCTATTAGTGCGCTGCTTTGTGCAAGGCAATTTTGTACGTAAGGCATTAATCCACTTTTTTTAAATACTTTTTTAACATTAAATTTATTTCTCTTGCAGGAATAATGCTAAATAAATGCTTTGGGCTTTTTTGGGCTTCAAAACATGGTCCTTTTTTTTTTGAAGATGGAAAAACGCTGCACCTCGTTGTAGAAAAACTTTTTTACTTTTTAGAAAAATTTTTTTTAAAAGGTGTATGCCAGTGGAAAATGTTACTAATTTGTGTCCACGGTTTTTTATTTAAAAATCTGCATGGAAGGCTGCAAAAAAAATTTATTTTTTTTGAAATTTCCCCCTAAAAATGTAAATAAAAATGATGAAAAAGTCACATGTACCACAAATTGGTGCTAATAGACTTCACTTCAGCCTGTAAAAGGACCACCCCCAATTCAAAAGGAAAATAAAATTATTTTTCTTGAAAAACTAAAATGCAAAGCAAATTGAAAAGTCCTTTTTTGTTTTTTTTTTTTAAAAAGGGTTTTTTTAAACTACTGAAACCCTAAAATTTGGTTTACTGGGAAATTTTAAAAAATAAAAAATAAGAACAATTTATACCATACAGTGATGCCATAACAAAATGTTGCAAATTATTTTTTTTCCATTCCCGTTGTTGGGGGTTGCAGTACGGGTCAGGTCCAAAAAGTGAAAAAGTTTTGTTTTCTTCCTGTTAAGTACTCGACTAGGGAAAATCCCCGACTGTAGGATTAGCTAAGCAAAGTATTACTCTTTTTTTTTTAGTCATTTGTCTGAAATATTTTTCTCAAAATGTTGTTGGGGAAACTGTTTTTTCGTGTTTCTATAAAGGGGGGGATGGCTAAGAATGAGAGGCCAAAAAAATTCAAGAAATATAGTCAAAGATGGGCGTTTTCAAATTTTTTGATTCGGTCACTTCGCCCAATTTTCCGACAAATTTGTTTCGGTCCGAAATACTTTGCACGAATGCTTTAAAAAAAAAAGCTATTTCCAGGTGCACAAGCCCGCTGGTGTGTAGAAGTTGGCATCTTAAATAGAGAGGGGCTTGGTTTGGTCCCCATACAATGTTGTGTTTTAGTTGACACGCAAGGTTTTCCGCCCCTCTTTGAATCGCTTCATCTAAAATTCCCTGGGCACTTAAGAGGGCAAAAAACCCAAAAAAAACAAGGGGGAAAATTTTTAAAAAAAAGCCAAAAAAAAACAAGTAGGCCAGGGGGCAAAATTTTAAAGGGGAGGTCGGGGGGCCCAGCAGCTGAGGTCAACGTGGCACAATGACATTTGGGGGTGGCAAAAAAAAGGTTGGCCCCGAGTGGCACAATGAAAGTGTGGGAGGTCAACAGCAGCAAGGGGGGTGGAAAGGGGGGAAATGACTTTTGGAGGTGGCAAAAACAAAACAAAAAAAAAAAACAAAAAAAAAAAAAAAAAAAAAAATAAAAAAAAAAAAAAACTCAAAAAAAAACAAAAAAAAAAACAAAAAAAAAAAAAAAAAAAAAAACAGGAGAGGCCACAGAATGGCACAATGACAGAGAGTGGGGTGACGGAAAGGAAACAAAAGATGAGGTCAGGAGTGGGACAATGCAAGTGTTATTTACCAAGCAGCAACAACAGCAGTTGGCGGTAGAGAGTGGCACAAGACAAGTGTGGAGTACGGCACCCGCAACAGCAGCACAGAGAGGGGATGATGGCCAAGACAGAGTGGGGGGTGGGGCAATACCACCCGGTAAAAATGGTTGGGGGCGGTGGAGAAACTGGGGCAGATTTGGCATCAGGCGGGGGCGGCATCAGAAATTTTTTAGGAGGTAATTTAACCCCGACTATTTTCAAGTTTGGGGGGAGGGGCATGGTGAGTAGTTAGTCTAAGGCATTGGTGTATGGAAATCCTGGCGGATCCACGCCTGATTCATCTTGACAAAGGACAGTCGTTCCACATTTCCCGTGGACAAGCAGGTTCTCCTTGGGTAACGATGGCCCCCGCCGCACTGAACACCCGTCTTGATGCCACACTACTGGCCGGACAGGACAGCTTCTCCACTGCAAACTCGCAAGTTGAGGCCACACATCCAGTTGGCTGCCCAGATAGTCCAGCGGATCTTCTAACTGGGGTGGCAGAGTGCTGTCCAAGTAGGCCACCAACCTGTTGGTTCAGGGACTGCTCCAGGTCCTGCTGCTGGTGCTGCTGGCGACTGCCCTCCTCACTAGGCGGGTGAAGGAAGCTGCTCATCAGTGACTCCAGACTTAGGTTGCTGCTGATGGAGCTGGTACTGCTCCTACCCCCCACCTTCCCCCAGCAGCCGCGCCAGTAGTACGTGAGCGCTGAGGATCCCCCGCGGTCAGACCTGTCAGAGAAGGGCATGCTGCACATAGGCAGCGGCCAACTGACTACGGAGGATTTCCTATAGTATTTGAGTTTGTCCTCCCTCTCAATAGCTTGGAAAAGGCTCCCATTTTGGATCGGTAGCGAGGGTCCAATAAGGTGGAGAGCCAGAAGTCATCCCTCTGCCGGATGCTTACTATTCGGCTGTCACTAGACAGGCAAATCAGCATGCTGCGGGCCATCTGCACAAGTGACTCCGAGGGGCTCCCTGCCTCCATCTCCACTGTATACTGCCACGGTGCTTGCGGGTCATCTGCATCGTCTTCGTCATCTCCATCTACCTCCTCCAGCTGCTCCTGCTCCTCCTCTTTTGTCACCTGGGTAGAAAATCCACTCATTTCACCAGACAATACTTCTGCTCCAATTTCCTCCTCCTCCTCCATTTCAGTCCCCACCGGACTCATGTGGCCGTGAGATGTAGTCGCCACGTCTCCAGTCCCCTGCCCAGACAGATTTTTCAGCATCTGTTCCAGGACATGAAGCAGTGGAATGACGTTATTCATCCTGTAGTGCTGGCGACTAACAAATAACGTGGCCTCCTCGAATGGCCTCAACAAACCGCAGGTGTCACGCATGAGCTGCCACTGGCTGACATTCCGATCAAAGTTACAATGATACTTCTTGTTCCGCCTGGATCATCAAAAAATCGTTAATGGCCTTTCTCTGTTCATCCAGTCCGGTCCAACATGTGCAGCTGGAATTCCAACGGGTGGAAACACGCATATCAGAGTGTGTTGGGGAGGGCCGTTCGCCGCTCAACTCGAGGAGGGTGTTCCTGGCTTTGTAGGAATGGATGAAATTGCATGCACATGTTTTCCTGGCCTTTTTCAGAATCGTCTGAAGATCGGTGGAAGACTTAGGAACCTTTTCACCCCCCGACGGATCACGTGCGCCATGCGCCTCCTCGGTGCAGCGCGGACACCATGTTTACTCTCCCATTTGTCCGTACCATGGATCCGATTTGCAGTTGGACGCGAGAAATGCACACATCCGATTTCTTGCTGCATTACGCGAGCAGTTCCTCCCTCCCCTGTGTGACTTCTTTCGTTCGCCACGAGGCAAGCCAGGTGTATAACTGCGTGACCACCGCTGTGCCCTAACATGTGGTATGATGGAGCAGTACTTGTTAGGCTGATGTGGTGGTGGTGGTTGAGGGAAGGAGCGGACATTGGCGCAGGAGCCGCAGTTTGACAACGGGAGGAGAAAGCGTCGTCTCTGTCCAGTCCAAGTTGTTGGTGTGCCTGGGCATGAAGCACTATTCACCCAGGGGCTTAACAGGACAGTACTGGCCTTGTACATGTAGTTACAGTCTCCATACGTTCCGCGCTGCCCGTTGCCACCTTGGAACAAACTGATAAGCTTCAAGGACTGGCCCAACCACCTTCTGTACTACATATTCTAATGAGTGCTAGGTACTCGCCTTTTTGAAAAGAAATTATGGCTTGGAACTCTCGCAACTCTGCTCGCACAAGCCATTAGTTCTCTGAACCCGTGAGCAGGAGTCCACCATTTGAAAGGGAGGGACTGCCGACCAACAACTTGGACAGAAGCAATGTCAAGCTTCTTCTGCACTTTAGGTATGGTTGACGCATACTGTTGTCCTCATTGCAATCACTCGCTGAAAACGACAGCGTTGCCATGAGTAGCGAGGAGGGCCCAGGAGCATTGGAACCTGGGAGATGAGTCAAAGAGAAACAGGCTCCATTCTGCAAGAGGTGGTGGAGCCTTGACTGGCCTGCAATGGCATAGCCGTGCCCACTGGGCGCTTCTGCTGCTGCTGCTGTTTGCTGCGGCGGCAGGATGGAACACCCACAATCTGAGCCACCTTCTCCCAGCCACCGTATGGTAACGCAGCAAAATGTGTTGAAGCAGGCCGTGGTGCCAACATTAGCAACCCTTGTCCAACAGCTTCACTTTCTTGCCTACAAGATTCCTACATATACCCATATTCGGCTCCTCCGTAGTCTTAGCAAAGAACTGCCACACCAACGAGTATCGGATTTTACCTCCGCCGCCGACTGCAAGAAGCAGGGGATATTGGCCCCATTTCTTCGCTGCCAAGTAGCTGCTGACTGCCCTCCTCAAATTGTTCATCCTCGCTATATAGTTGGCCTGAGCCCAGACCTCATAGTAGATCTCTGGCTGAGGGAACCGGATGGGACAGAGGCTGAATAAGGACAGGTGAGGGCCTCTGACCAAGCCCTCCCTGGGCCATTGCAACTAAGGGTTGTAGTCTGACGTTCCCCACCGACTCTTGGATGGGGTTGTCAGATGTCATCTGGTGGAGGAAGTGGATGACCAAGTCCAACCAATCAAGAACCATTGGGTTGCTGAAACAACACACGGCCGCTAGATGACCAGCGCAGTTGTGGCCTCACCGAGTGACCCCTGCTGAACGTCCCCTTGCTGTGCTGTGACCTGGCCTGCTGCAGGAATGTTTGTGCCTCTGCCACTCGCAAGGTGAAGAGCCTGAACACCTCTCTGTCTGACAATACTGTTTGTTCCTAAAATGTACAGACACTGTTTGATGAATATATCTGTATATGATAAATATACAACCCTGCCATTTTGACTCCAAATTAAACCCAGGTAACAAGCTTGGGGGTAACCCTTGGATATAAATTGCACTCCACAAATGGCCATGAAAAATTGACTTGTAGTGTGCCGTTTTAAAAACTCTGTGTATTTTACTGATATAGAAAGCACAAACAGGCTAATAACGCTTTGGATATGAATTATGCTACATATTTCTGCTGTGGGCGGTGAAAAACAAAAGTCTTTTACCTGAATTACAACTGCAGAACAAAGCTTAATTAACCCCTGGATGTAAATTGCGCAAAAGAATTGATCAACCAAAAACTACGAGCGTTTGTAGCGTGTTTACAATGGCGTGTTTTCTTCTACGCTACACATCAAGAAAAAATTGTAATTAACCTTCGCGTGTGAATTATGCTACAGGTAAAAATGTATTTTTGGCGGTGAAAAAGACGTTTATTTTAGGTCACCACAGCAGCAAAACAACGCTTAATTTACCCCTGGATGTAAATTGCGCCCAACAATTGGAGCAACCCCAAAGCTACTAGCTTTGTAGCGGTGTACAATGGCGTGTTTTTACCTACACACAAGAAGAAAAAATTTTAATTAACCCTTCCGCTTAGTGAATTAATGCCACAGAAAAAATTATTTTTTGGCGGTGCAGACGTTTAATTTTAGTCACCACAGCAGCACACCCAACCTTAATTAACCGCCGTGGATGTAAATTGCGCCAAACAATTGAAGCAACAACAACTAACTAGCTTGTAGCGTGTTACAAATGGCGTGTTTTTACGCACACAACAGAAAAAAATTGTATTTACCTCGCTTGTGAATTATGCCACATGAATAAATTATTTTTTGGCGGTGATATAAAACGGTTATTTTTTAGTCACCACAGCAGCAAACGCCAACGCTAAATTAACCCCTGAAGTAAATTGCGCCAAACAAACTTGATCCACCACATACTACTAGTGCTTTGAGCGTGTTACAATGGTGTGTTATTTACGCTACACAACAAGAAAAAAAAATTGGTAAATAACCTTCAGCATTGTGAATTATGCTACAGAAATTGTATGTTTTTGGCGTGAAAGACGGTTTATTTTAGTCCACCACAGCAGCAGAAACAACACTTAATTAACCCTGGATGGTAAATTGCGCCAAACAATTGAGCAAGGACCACAAACTACCGGCTTTTGTACTGCGTTACATGCGTGTTTTTTTATGCTACACAACTAAGAGAAAATAATTGTAATTAACCTTCACTTGTGAATTAATGCTTATCAGTAAAAATTTATTTTTTTGGCGGTGAAAAAGACGGTTTATTTTAGTCCACCACAGCAGCAAAACAATGCTTAATTAACCCCTGGATGTAAATTGCGTCCAAACAATTGAGTCAACCACAAACTACTAGCTTTGTAGCGTGTTACAATGGCGTGTTTTTTACGGCTACACATCAAGAGAAAAAATTGTAATTAACCTTCGCTTGTCTGAATTATGCTACAGGAAAAATGTATTTTTGGGCGGTGAAAAAGACGGTTAATTAACCTTGTTTTTTGCGCGTGTGTGTGACGTAAAATAAACGTCTTTTCACGCGCCAAAAAAATACATTTTTCCTGTAGCATAATTCACAACGAAGGATTTAATTACAATTTTTTTCTTCTTTCGTGTGTACGAAAAAAACACGCCAATGTTAATCACGCTACAAAGCTAGTAGTTTGGTGGTTTGCTCAATTGTTTGGCGCAATTTACATCCAGGGTTTAATTAAGCATTGTTTTGCTGCTGTTAGTGACTAAAATTAAACCGTCGTTTTCAACCGCCAAAATAAATTTTTCCTGTATCCCCCCGCATAATTCACAAGTGAAGGTTAATTACAATTTTTTCTCTTGTTGTGTAGCATAAAAAACACGCCATTGTAACGCTCTACAAAGCCGTTAGTTTGTGGTTGTTCAATTGTTTGGCGCAATATACATCCAGGGGTTAATTAAGTGTTGTTTTGCTGTCTGTTGTGACTAAAATAAACCGTCTTTCACCGCCAAAAATACAATTTCCCTGTAGCATAATCACAGCGAAGGTTAATTTACAATTTTTTCTCTTGTTGTGTAGCGTAAATAACACACCATTGTTAAACCTACAAAGCTAGTAAGTTTGTGGTGGCCAATTGTTTGGCGCAATATACATCCAGGGGTTAATTAATCGTTGGGTTTTGCTTCATGTGGGTGACTAAAATAAACCGTTTTTCACCGCCAAAAAATAAATATTTCCTGTGGCATAATTCACAAGCGAAGGTTAAATAGCAATATTTTTCCTCTTGTTGTGTACGTAAAAAACACGCCATTGTAACACGGCTACAAAGCTAGTATTTGTGTGCTCAATTTGTTTGGCTCAATTTACATCCAGGGTTTAATTAAGCGTTGGGTGTGCTGCTGTGGTGACTAAAATAAACCGTCTTTCGACCGCCAAAAAATAATTTTTTCCTTGTGGCATAATTCACAAGAGAAGGTTAATTAAAATTTTTTCTCTTGTTGTGTAGCGTAAAAACACGCCATTGTGTAACACTCTACAAACTAGTAGTTTGGGGGTTGCTCAATTGTTTGGGCAATTTACATCCAGGGGGTTAATTAAGCGTTGTTTTGCTGCGTGTGGTGAATAAAATAAACCGTCCTTTTCAACCGCGCTAAAAAATACATTTTTCTGTACATAAATCACAAGCGAAGGTTTTATACAATTTTCCTCTTGTGTGTAGCGTAAAAACACTCAATTGGAACACGCTACAAAGCTCGTATTTTTGGTTTGCTCAATTCCTTTTTGCGCAATTTAATCCAGGGTTAATTAAGCTTTGTTCTGCAGTTGTATTCAGTAAAAGAAACTTTGTTTTTCACCGCCACTGAAGAAATTCTGTAGCATAATTCATATCCAAAGGTTAATTAAGCCTGTTTGGGTGCTTTAATACTTCAGTAAAATACACAGATTTTTTAAACCGGCACATACAAGTCAATTTTTCCTGCCATTTGAGTGGAGTGCAATTTATATCCATATGGTTTAACCTCAACTTGTTACTGGTTAATTTGGAGTCAAATGCAGGGTGTATATTTATCATATACAGAATATCTTCATCAAACAGTGTCTGTACATTTTAGAACAAACAGTAGTGTCAGACAGAGAGGTGTCAGGCTCTCACCTGCGAGTGGCAGAGGACAAACTTCCTGGAGCAGAGCCCAGTCACAGCACGCAAGGGGACGTCTCAGCAGGGGGTCACTCGGTTGAGGCCACAACTGCCGCTGATCATCTAGCGCCGTGTGTTTTTCAGCAACCCAATGGTCTTGATTGGTGACTAGGTCATCCACTTCCTCCCAGATGACATCTGACAACCCCATCCAAGAGTCGGTGGAACGCAGACACAACCATTAGTTTGGCATGGCCGGAGCGGGTCAGCGGCCCTCACCTGTCCTTAATCCGCCTCTGTCCATCGTTCCCTCAGCCAGAGATCTACTATGAGGTCTGGGCTCAGCGAGCCACGTATATAGCGAGGAGACAATTTTTGAGGAGGGCAGTCTAGCAGCTACTTGGCAGCGAAGAAATGGGGCCAATATCCCCTGCTTCTTGCAGTCGGCGGCGGAGGTAAAATCCGATACTCGTTGGTGTGGCAGTTCTTTGCTAAGACTACGGAGGAGCCGAATATGGGTATAATGTAAATCTTGTAGGCAGAAAGTGAAGCGTGGCCAGTGAAGCTATGTTGGCACCACGGCCCTGCGACAACACATTGCAGCGTTACCATACGGTGGGCCTGGGAGAAGCGTGGCCTCCAGATGTGGTGGTACCATCCTGCGCCGCAAGCAACAGCAGCAGCAGCGCAGCGCCCAGTTGCACGCCCCCCCAAGCCATTGACAGCCAGTCAAGCCTTTTTTTCCACCACCTCGCAGAATGGAGACTGTTTCTCTTGACAATAATCTCCCCGGTCAGATGCTCTGCTCTCTCGCTACTCATGCACCGAGCAGTCGTTCAGCGAGTCGATTGCAAAGAGACAACAGTTATGCGTCAACCATCCCTAAAGTGCAAGAAGCTGACCATGCTTCTGTCCAAGTTGGGTTGGTGCTGCAGTCCCTCCCTTTCCAAATGGTGGACTCTGCACCGTTCATGAGAAACTAAAAAGGCTTGTGCCGAGCCGAGTTGGAGAGTTCCCAACCATAATTCTTTTCGCAAAAAGGCAGTACCAGCACTCATAAATATGTAGAACAGAAGGTGGGCCAGTCCCCTTGAGCTTATCAGTGTTGGTTCCAAGGTTCACGGCAGCAGCGACGTCTTGAGCTGTAACTTACAGTCAGGGCCATACAATGTCCCTTTACGCCCACTGGGTGAAATGTGCTTCTGCCCAGGCACACCACAACTTGGACAGGAGACGCCGCTACTCTCCACCACGTTTCAAACTGCGGCTCCATGCTCCAATGTCCCCTCCTTCTCCTCCACCACCCCACCACCGTCAGCCACCACAAGTACTGGCTCCATCAACCACATGTTAGGGCACAGCGGGTGTCACGCAGTTCTACACCTGGTCTTGCCTCGGCGAACGAAGTCAAACCAACAGGGGGGGGAGGAACTGCTCCGCGTCATGCAGCAAGAAATCGATGTGTGGCTTTCTCCGCGCCAACTGCAAATCGGAACCATGGTGACGGACAATGGAGTAACAGGTGTCGCGCGCTGCACCGAGGAAGCGCATGCGCACGTGTCAATCTGGTTTGTGAAAAGGTTCTACGTCTTCCACCGATCTTCAGAAGATTCTGAAAATGCCATGAAACTTGCATGCAGTTGTTTTCTTCATCCATACCTACAAAGCCAGGAACACCCTCCTCGAGTTGCCGCGTGCAGAACGCCTCCCCAACACACTCTGATATGCGATGTTTTGCCACCGTTGAATTCCAGCTGCACATGTTGGACCGACTGTATGAACAGAGAAGCATTACGTATTTTTTTGGATGAGTCAGCGGACAGAAGTACTCCCCTGTGTAACTTTGATGTCATCCAGTGTGAGCTGCGAGCTAGCTCATGCTGTCTCGCTGCTCGAGGCCGACTTGTGATGATGAGGCCATTCGAGGAGTCCACGTTATTTGTCAGTCGCCAGGACTACGGGATGAATAACATCATTCCCAATGCTTTCATGTCCTGGAACAGATGCTGAAAAATCTGTCTGAACGGGCAGGGGACTGGAGACGTGGCGACTACATTCCGCGGCCACATGAGTCCGGTAGGACTGCAATGGAGGAGAAAGGAGAACAATGGAGCAGAAGCATTGTCTGGTTAAATGAGTGGGATTTTCTACCCTGTGACAATAGAGGAGGAGCAGAGCAGCTGTGGAGGTAGATGGAGATGAGGAAGACGAGGCAGATAACGTGCAAGCACCGTGCAGTATATCCAGTGGAGATGGAGCAGGAGACCCCTCGGAGTCACCTTTTGCAGAAGGCCCGCAGCATGCTGATTTGCCTGGCTAGTGACAGCCGTATAGTCACATCTGTGCAGAGGATGACTTCTGCTCTCCACCCTATTGACTCTCGCTACCGGGTCCAAAATGGGAGTCTTTTTCCCAGCTATTGTGTGGGAGGACAAACACAAATACTATAGGGAAATCCTCCTAGTCAGTTGGCCGCTGGCCTATGTGCACATCGTCCCCTACTCTGACAGGTCTGACCGGGGTGTTCTTCAGCGCTCACATACTACTGCCCGCAGCTGCTGGGTGTAAGGTGGGGGGGTAGAGCAGTACCAGCTCCCATCACAGCAACCTAAGTCTGAAGTCACTGATGTGCAGCTTACTTCACCCGTCTAGTGAGGAGGGCAGTCCACCGCCAGCAGCAGCAGTACAGGACCTGAGCAGACCCTGAACAACAGGTTGGTGGCCTACTTGGAACAGCACTCTGCCACCCAGTTAGAAATCCCTGGAATACTGGGCAGCCAAAACTGATGTGTGGCCGCAACTTTGCCGATGTTTGCAGTGGAGAAGCTGTCCTGCACGGACCATAGTGTGGCATCAGAGCGGGTGTTCAGTGCGGCGAGGGCCATACGGTTACCCCAAGGAGAACCCGCTTGTCCACGGGAAATGTGAACGACTGACCTTTGTCAAGATAATTCAGGCCGTGGATCGCCAGGATTTCACACACCAAAGCCCTTAGGCGTCAGACTACATCAGCCATGACGCCTCACCCAGAACGTGAGAATGAGTCCTGGGTTCAAACTACCTGCCTCAGCCAATATTCTGATGCCCGCCACCTGCCTGATGCACACATCTGCTGCCAGTTTCTCCATCTGCCAACCAACCATCTTACCAGGGACTGGAAATGACCACCCTCTCTCCACACTCAGTGACATCTGCGAGATAGACACATTATGGACCTCATGCTCTGTCTGCGCTTTTCTGTGCCGTAGACTATCCACACTGGTCATTGTGCCACTCTCTGACCTCATGCTGTTGCTCCTACCGCGTCACCTCCACTCCCACTCTGTCATTGTGCCACTCTGTGCCTACTCCCGTTTTTGCCCACCTTCTAATGTCATTGTGTCTCTCTCCTATCTGACCTCATGCTGCTAGCCGACACCTCCACTCTCTTTCATTGTGCCACTCTGTGGCCTACTCCAGTTTTTGCCACCTCCAGAATGTCATTGTGCCACTGTCTACCTCATGCTGCGTCCACCGTCCCCTCCACTCTCTGTCATTGTGCCACTCTGTGGCCTACTACTGTTTTGCCACGACCCAGAATGTCATTGTGCCACTGACTGACCTCATGCTGCTGCCGCCGTCACCTCCACTCCTGTCATTGTGCCACTCTGTTGGCCAACTACTGTTTTGCCACCTCCAGAATTCAAAGTGCCACTGCCTGACCTCAGCTGCTGCCACGTCCACCTCCACTCCTCTGTCATTGTTCCACTCTGGGCCTACTCCTGTTTTTGCCACTCACAGAATAGTCCCATTGTGCCACAGTCTGATCACATGCTGCTGCTGTGGCTGCTGGCCGTAACCTACACACTGTGTCATTGTTGTCCACTCAGTGCCTACACCTGTTTTGCCACCTCCACACTGTGTCTTGTTCCACTGTCTGATCTCATGTCCTGCTGCTGCTGATTGATGCCTCAACTTCACACTGTGTCATTGACCACACTCGATGGCCTACTCCAGTTTTTGCCATGATCCAGAAATGTCATTGTGCCACTCTCTGACCTTCATGCTGCAGTGGCTGCTGCCGTCACTTCCACACTCCTTCACTGATGTTGCCACCTGAGCTCTCCATCTTGTTTTTTTTCCAGCTGTCGCTTGAGCCATGACCTTTGATCAGCTACATTCCCATCAGTTTTTAGTCATTTTTGTCCTCTTAAGTGCCCAGGGAATCTTATAGTGATTCTAAGAGCGGTGCAGTCATCAGCGTGTCATACCAAAAACACAACATTGTATGAAGACCAAACCAAGCTCCCCTCGCATATTTAAGCATGTCACAACGTTCTACAGCACCCCGCATGCTCTTGTGCAGCCTGGAAATAGCTTGTTTTTTAACGTGATTCCGTCCCCAAAGTAATTCGGACCGAAGTTATTTTTGTCGGAAAATTTGGCAAAGAGAGCGTAACCGAATTGAGAAATTCGCCCAATCTCTAGATGTGCCACAATAGACCTCCATATATTAGATGTAATACTAAATTTCCCCTCTAGTGGCCACTGCAAGGGAAATGATTTGGTGATGTTAAGTCCCTCTTGCAAAATCATAATTGGCTATAGAACTCAGGAGCCATGATTAATATTTCGCATTTGCAATAAAAAAAAGACTCCAATAACTGTGAAAAAACCTTGCCAGAAACATGCACACATAAATATAAAAAATCAATGAGCTGCTCGTAAATAATTTTGCTGCGAAGTACAATAATGTATAAAAATGTAAAATATTGTATGTACTTACTTTATGATACAATATTCTTAACTGACATCATGCAATGGTGTATTATAATATGACTATTACTTATTTTGTTTAAGCATTGCGCTTAAGCTGAAATCCACCCACTGTATTTCTATTTTATCAACTTATCCATAAAATTCTTTCACTGCCTTAAGCAACTTTAAATTTCCACAAACATCACTGAAAAGAAATGCTACTAACTGCAGCGTGAAGCATGTAATAGCTTGTAATATTCAAATTATCATCATTTCCATTATTTTTATGCATGGATTTAGGCTTTAACATTTATGTACAAAGACTACTATTTTCAAGTCCGCTGACGTATTCAGAGCATTAGCAAGGCACACAAAAGCAATGTCCTTTAAAGCAATTTCCATGATAGCAATAAAGTAAGAACATATACCAGATGAACACTAAAAGAAAAGATTGTATATAACAAGATGACAGTTTTTCCACTCGCTTAAATGGCTTGCATAACTATTATATTATCTATGGCTTGTCAAGTAATAATCTCACTGGAATGCAAGTGTTGTCTTTGTAAACATGAAATGCTCATACATTAAACTACTCTGCCAGCAAAGTTCTCATTTTCCATTCTTTTAGTTACCTTGTGTAATTTGTCTTTTTATTTAATAATTTATTGGACGGCTTTGTAGCTATACAGTAGAGGTGTTAAATTTACACACAAAAAAATTCATTCAGATAGATTACATTACTGTAATAAAAAGCCATTACTTACTGTCCATGAATTTCTAACAGTAAAGACTTCACACACTCATACTAACATTAGATTTCCATCTTTCACACTTCTGTTTTTGATACAATCAGAATGATGATGTCTTAAAAAAAAAAAAAAAAAAAATGGTGTAAAATAGAATTTGGATAACTGAATCTGCTAAAAGAGATCCTTTTCATAGAACTGCGGCTGTTCACAGTTTAAGGATTCAAAATCCACCTGTACATATAATCAGGGCAGGACTTACAGGTTTATATTGTTGGTTACCTTTTTCTATTGGGGAACAGTGCTTGTACAACCCCAATGCCAAAAACAGTTGGGTAATTTTAAAGGTAACAAGAATGCAATGATTTGGAAATCTCATAATGCTATATTTTAATCACAACAGAACATAAAATATATGTTAGAGGTTGAAAGTTCTGACATTTTTGAATTTCATTTGAAAAAAGTTACTCATTTACAGTGCCTTGCGAAAGTATTCGGCCCCCTTGAACTTTTCAACCTTTTGCCATATTTCAGGCTTCAAACATAAAGATATAAGTGGGACACAATTGTGAAGTGGAATGAAATTTATTGGATATTTTAAACTTTTGTAAAAAATAAAAAACTGAATTCTTCCTTGGAAAACAGCTGGAGCTCAGTGAGGTTGGATGGAGAGCGTTTGTGAACAGCAGTTTTCAGCTCTTTCCACAGATTCTCGATTGGATTCAGGTCTGGACTCTGACTTGGCCATTCTAACACCTGGTACGTTTATTTGTGAACCATTCCATTGTAGATTTTGCTTTATTTTTTGGTATCATTGTCCTTGTTGGGAAGATAAATCTCCGGTCCCAAAGGTTCTCAGGTCTTTTGCAGACTCCAAACCCCAGGGTTTTCTTCCAAGAATGGTCTGTATTTGGCTCCATCCATCTTCGCATCAATTTTAACCATCTTCCCTGACCCTGCTGAAAAAAAAGCAGGCCCAAACCATGATGCTGCCACCCCCCATGTGTGACAGGGGGGTTTGGTGTGTTCAGGGTGGTTTGAGCTGTGTTGCTTTTACGGCAAACATATCGTTTTGCATTGTGGCCAAAAAGTTTTATTTTGGTTTCATCTGACCAGAGCACCTTCTTCCACAAGTTTGGTGTCTCGCAGGTGCCTCGTGGCAAACTTTAAACAATACATTTTATGGATATCTTTTGAGAACTGGCTTTCTTCTTGCCACTCTTCCATAAAGGCCAGATTTCTGCAATGTACGACTGATTGTTGTCCTATGGACAGAATCTCCCACCTCAGCTGTAGATCTCTGCAGTTCATCCAGAGTGATCATGGGCCTCTTGGCTGCATCTCTGATCAGTCTTCTCCTTGTTTAGATGAAAGTTTAGAGGGACGGCCGGGTCTTGGTAGATCTGCAGTGGTCTGATACTCCTTCCATTTCAAAATGATCGCTTGTACAGTGCTCCTTGGGATGTTTAAAGTTTGGGAAATCTTTTTGTATCCAAATCTGGCTTTAAACTTCTCCACAACAGTATCACGGACCTGCCTGGTGTGTTCCTTGGTCTTCATGATGCTCTCTGCGCTTTAAACAGGATCCTGAGACTAACACAGAGCAGGTGCATTTATACGGAGAATTGATTACACACAGGTGGATTATATTTATCATCATCAGTCATTTAGGACAACATTGGATCATTCAGAGATCCTCAATGAACTTCTGGAGTGAGTTTGCTGCACTGAAAGTAAAAGGGCTGAATAATATTGCACACCCCACTTTTCAGTTTTTTATTTTTTACAAAAGTTTAAAATATCCATAAAATTTCATTCCACTTCACAATTGTGTCCCACTTTAACTTTATGTTTGAAGCCTGAAATGTGGCAAAAGGTTGAAAAGTTCAAGGGGCCGAATACTTTCACAAGGCACTGTAGAAATTGATGGCAGCAACACATCTACAAAACGTTAGTACAAGGCCATGTCTAGTATTGTGAAGCATCTCCTCTTCTTTTCACAACAGTTTTTAAACATCTGGAACTTTAGGAATCTAATTGCTAGAGTTTTGGAAGAAGAATGTTGTCCCATTCTTATCTTATGTAGGATTCTAGTTGCTCAACATTTCTTGCTCTTCTTTGCTGGATTTTCCATTTCATAATGCAGCAAATGTTTTCTTTTGGTGAAAGTTCTGCACTGCAGGTGGCCAGCTCAGCATCTAGACTTTTCTTCTGCAAAGCTCTGAGTTGTAATACATTCAGTAAGAGGTTTAGCATTTTCTTGCTGAAATATACAAGGCCTCCCCTGAAAGAAATGTTGTCTGGATAATAAGTGCATTTGTTGTTCTAAAACCTCTATGTACTGCTCAGCATTGATAATGCCTTCCAAGATATGTAAGTTACACAGGACTGGAACAAGACATTCCAGTGCCCTGGACAAATAATGCATATTGCACCCCCCTCTCTCTCCTATGAAAAATTCAGCCCACTCCATACCGCCATGCAACCCCTTTCTGCCTGGGATGAAGTGGTGCCCTTGGCAGTTGCCTACCTTCACCTATCCATTGTCCTGGCCCCGAATTTACCCATGCCATAGGCACTTATGGAAACCCATAACATCAGAGTTGCAGGCTTTTAACTATGCACTGATAAGCTAGATGGTTCCTCTCCTCCTGAGTCTGCCTGAAAAAGCATCTGTGGTTTCCATAGAGAAATTTAAATTTTGATTCATCTGACAACAGAATAGTTTTCCATTTTGCCTCAGTCCATTTTAAATGAGCTTTACCCAAAGAAGATTGTGTTGTTTCTGGATTGCATTAATACATGGCTTTTTCTTTGCATGACAGAGCTTTAACTTGAATTTGTAGAAAAAAATGCAAATTGTGTTGAGTCAATAATTTTTCCTTAGCTCATGTAATGATCTACATGACCGAATTAATGCTGATTTTAATGTTTTCAAAGCAGTCCCGTCTGAAGGCCTGTAGGTCATGAACAACCAAAAGTGACTGCCGGCCTTGTCCCTTGTGCACACAGATTTCTTCAGATTCCCTGAATCTATTGATGATATTATTGACTATGGATGGTGGAACATTCAAATTCTTTCCAATGTTTACACTAACGAACATTTTCCTGAAATTGTTCCACAATTTTTAGACCCAGTTTATCAGAGATTGGTGAAGTTCTAAGCACCTTTGCCTCTGAGAGCCTTTGTCTCTTTAAATATGGGGGTTTAGTAAAAAAACCCATCCTCCGCTGTTGCGTAGTCCCATTATTTTTTCAGCCTTTGTTAACCCTGTCAAAACTTTTCTTGCTTTCAATTTTTAAATGAGGATTTTAATTTGAAATTATATTGAAAAATGTTTCCTATGTGTCCTATGTTCTGTTCAAAGTAAAATATGGAACTAAGAGATTTCAAAGTCAGTGCATTTTCTATACATTTCACACAGCATCTTAACTTTTTTGGAGTTGGGGTTGTAAGTTAAATACAGTTTCATTTATAGTATTAGATTTGGAGGCACTCAAATGTTTCTGCCAAACACAATGATTTTCTCTATATCTCTCTGCTCAGTTTTGGCAAAAACAAAAACAGAACATTTAATTTACAATGTCACAAGCGGTGTAATCTGTGACACACATTATTAGTTGGAGGACTTGGACAATTAATGTGGATACTATTTTAGTAGTAAAATGACTCAAAATTGGAGGTTTGCTGAGTCAATAAGTGGGTACTGTATTATTGCAATGCATGCCTTACATTTGCTGTCTAGTGGTACCTTTGTGCAATATGAAATTTACTGTTCTGGTTTCAATCTACATGTACTTTATTCAGGGATGTACACAAACTAAAGGTGTTTTCTGAGTCAGGTTTCCAGGCTCTTGACATCCCCAGTGGGATTGTTTTCCCCTCATAAAGAAGGTGTATCAACACCCCCCCCTGCTTCCCCTTAGTCTCATTCGGTGAGAAAAGAAAGGGAGAGGATGTCACAGCTCTGCAGACCTCCTGCAATGGTCAGTACTTATGCCTGGAGAGCTGTGATAGTCAACGCCCTCCCAGTCCACAAGCAACTTGTAACCTGAACACCTACATTGGTTAAAACAGTTATCTACGCCCCCAAATTTAAAAAAAGTGACATCTTGTCATTGTGTCTGCAGGTGTATTTAGGTTTATATGTGGGGGGTCGCAGGTGCATTCATGTGTGTTTTATGGGTGTGGGGAAGCGAGTGATTTTTTTTTTTTTATATGGCTGGGGGGCAAGATATTTATGTTTTTATTAGGGGGGGGGGGGATTTTTTCTTGTGTTTTTAAAAGAGGGGGGGGAGCGAGTGCTTATTGTGTGTTATACGGTGGGGGAGCAGAGTGTATTATATGGTTGTATTTGGCAATGCAGGAAGGGTTTAAGGGAGAAAATTTATCCAGCTGGGCCCCTGGCATGCCCCTTAGAGTCGACACAGCCCCCAAGGTAAGGAGCTTGGTGGTGAAAGGGAAAAAAGGTGTGGCAGACAGGTTTTGACATTACGTTTAGTGTGTCAGTTGGTTCCAGCCTTTTCCGGGGGGCCCTTTCATTGGGGAAAGCACGAGAGGGGGGGTGCTTACTCCCATTTTAACTCCACATTTCCGGGCCTTTAAAAATCGGGGTTTAAGTGCAGGTGTGGCTACAAGCCAGTTGAAAAAATTTGGGAAGGGAGGGGGAGCAGGTGTACTTGGGTGTTTTTAAGGTGGGAAAGAGAGGTAAATTTGTTATTGGGTGGGGGAGGAGTGTATTGTCTTTGTTGGTTACGGGTAGGGGGCGAGTGTATTTTTTGTTTTTTATGGGTTTGGGGCAGAGTGTATTCTTTGTGGTTATTTGGGTGGGAAACGGGTTATTTATGTGGTTATATGGGTGGGGGAGCAGAGTGTATTCTATGTGTTTTATATGACTGGGGAGAGCAGAGTGTATTCTATGTGTGTTATATGGCTGGGGGGAGCAGAATGTATTCTATGTGTCTTATATAGGTGGGGAGAGCAGATGAATTATATGTGTGGAGGAGCAGAGTGTATTTTGTGTTTTGGGTTTTTTTTGGGGTAGAGGGAGCAGAGTGTATTTTTATGGGTGTTTTTAGGTGGGAAAGAGAGGTTTATTGTGTGTTTTATGGGTGGGGGCGATGTATTGTATGTGTGTTATACGGGTAGAGGGAGCAGAGTGTATTCTATGTGTTTTATATGGGTGGGGGGGCAGAGTGTTTTTTGTGTTATTTTGGGGAGGGGGGGCAGAGTGATTCTATGTGTGTTTATGGGTGGGGGAAGCGAGTATATTTATGTTGTTTGTGGATGGGGAAGCAGGTGTATTTATGTTGTTATATGGGTGGGGGGAGCAGAGTGTATTTTTTGTGTGTTATATGGGTGGGGGGAGCAGAGTGTATTATATGTGTGTTATATGGGTGAGGAGAGCAGAGTGTATTATATGTGTGTTATATGGGTGGGGGAAGCAGAGTATATTCTATGTGTGTTATGTGGATGGGTGAAGCAGAGTGTATTCTATGTGTGTTATATAGGTGGGGGAGCAGAGTGTATTATATGGGTCGGGGAGCAGCGTGTATTATATGTGTATTATATGGGTAGAGGGGGCAGAGTTTATTCTATGTGTGTTATATGGGTGGGGGGGAGCAGAGTGTATTTAATGTGTGTTATATGGGTGGGGGGAGCAGAGTGTATTCTATGTGTGTTATATGGGTGGAGGGAGAAGAGTATTCTATGTGTGTTATATGGGTGGGGAGAGCAGAGTGTATTATATGTGTGCTATACAGGTGAGGGGCCAATAGGAAAAGGAAAAATGGACCCGGCGCGCGTATTATAAAAAAAGCCCGAGCTAAAGGCTTTAAATAAAAGTAGTTTTATTTCTAAAAATGCAAAGGAATTACCATTGCAAAATTAAAAACAAAGCAAATTTAAAACTTGATGTGTTTCACGCTAGGACCCGCGCTTCATACAGAGGTATACTTCTGATGAAGTGCGGGTCCTCGCGTGAAACGCGTCATGTTTTAACGAGACACCAGAGGAGGCGAACATAACTATATGTAGAATCTGTAGGCAGAAAGTAAAGCGTGACCAGGGACCTAAAATTTCGTCTTTGGCGTTGAAAGACACCGTTTATTTTACTGACTACAATAGCACAAACGCTTAATTAACCCCTTGGGAAATTTAATGCGCAAAAGAATCTGGCAGCAAAAATTAAAATGGTATGTAGATGTTAAAACGGCGTGTATTTTCTGACTACAAAAGGAAACACGCTTAATTAACCTTCGGATATAAATTATGCTACAGGAATCACAAGGAAAAAATTTAGTCTTTGGTGTTGAAAAACACCGTTTTTTTTTATGATTACAATAGCAAAACACATTAATTAACTTTGGATAATAAAATTATGCTACAGGAATCACCAGGAAAAATTTTGTCTTTGGCGTTGAAAAACACCGTTTATTTTACTGGCTACAATAGCACAAACACGCTTAATTATCCTTTGGATATAAATTATGCTACAGGAAAAGTTTGGTCTTTGGCGTTGAAAAACATTGTTTCTTTTACTGACTACAATAGCACAAACACGCTTAATTAACCCTTGGATATAAATTGCGCAAAAGAAATGAGCAGCCAAAAAAGCAGCTGTTTCTTTAACTGAATACAACAGCAACAGGCTTTGATAACCCTTGGATATTCAATGTGTTCCAGAACTGACCAGATAGCATTAAAATGTATATGCAGCTGAATTGGACGCACATGGTCTTCAATTCCAATAACCCACAAAATCAAATTTAGAACGGAAAAGGAGCAGTCTCTGAGAAAAGCTGTGACACCCCCCAAAAATCGCTGTATAGAAGGTCTTTCTTTTGTGTGAGATCTCAGCTACTGCAGCTGCAACAGCTACAACACGGCATAGAGAGAGGAGTGTGAGCTGCCAGTGTCGGTGACATCACAGAATCCCGCCGGTCTCTGATTGGCTTCATCTCTGCACATGTTATTGAGGATGTTCCTTTCTTCCTCCCAGACTTCCTTGCCCCATGTAATGCCATGTGCTCGCGTCCATTTTATCAATTAAAAACACGCTTTGTTCCCGCGAATCACCCCAAACTTCGACTTCGTTCAGAATCGAAGTTTTCCTGAAATTCTAAACGAATTCCCCTTCGTTAGAATCAATTCGCCCATCTCTAGTTATAAGGTATCAGGGGTACATTTCATTTTGACTGGTAAAACTTGCAATAATGTTCTGGCTGTATTGGCTGGGGACAAGAAGTAATAGTCTCCTTAGCTGTATCACCACTGAAAACCTAGCAATTGGGCTGGATGTACTACCTTAACAGGAGGTTGATGGCACTGAATATGTTAATTATCCCATGTCATAACATTAACAGGAAGTTTCAGGTTTGGAGTCACTTATCTTGTGGCCTCAACCCTCCTCCCTTTGCACAATGCAGTGTTGTCTGTTGGTGTTACACTACCCCAGAAGCAGCCGCCCTTACCTTGCTGTACCTCGCGCTATTATTTTTTAGATTGTAAGCGCCTATGGCCAGGACTTTTACTTATACACAACCTCTTGTATTACCATACTTCTTATAGATTGAAAGCTCCTATGTTCCAATGTATATTACATTAAAGAATCGTTTGGTAGGTGATATAATGGAATATTATTATGGCAAAGAGGGATGGAGCAAGGAAGTGGGGGGAGACAGTAACTTATCTTCTGTTGACAGGCTTTGAAGGCAGTGATTGATGGCAGGAGCAGGTATTAGTCTTTGGCTGTAGAGGTCTAGATCAGGCAGCTGTAGTGACAGTGAAGGTGGATAGCAGGAGCAAAACAGTTGTGTAAAGTCTCCCACTAGTTGGCTTTTTGGGGCGTACAGCGGATTTGACCCCTTTCTGCCCACATTCAGCTTTTCCCTGTAGCAGTCCTATAGTGGCCTGCTGTTCTTACAGATGTTTGGTGCCAATGATTGGTAGGCCCCAGGCTGAAAGTGGATAGCAAGAGTGACGTAAGATAGGTGGGCCTCCTTGGCTTAGGGGTCTGGTTGCAACTGTGACTTTTTTGAACTCCATGGCTACACCACTGTAAGAGAACTGAATTAATGAATGTACAAAGGCCAAGCCAGGTGACCAGCTGTGAGACCAAAAAGATTGGTTAACTAGCCTCATGAAGTCATGACCCTACCTGTCTACCGTGATGTTTTTTCCAGTAAAGCTAATGTCCATTGACTGTAACCCTATTTACCTGTGTCTGTAAAAGTAACTTTTTTCCTGTTCTTAAGATAGCCAATAATTTTCAGTCTCATGAAGCTCTCACCATTACTTATACGTAAGGGGTGTTGGAGTCACCTATCAGATTTTTTTCTATGAACTTTTGATCTCAAGTCATAATACTTTCAAGATACTATACACTGGTAGAACTGAAATATCCACCAGAAAGATCAACAGTAGACATATAGGGCCACATGTATGAAAACTGTCTAGGTCTAAAACTCACTATGTTGCCCATAGCAACCAATCAGAGTCTATATTTCATATAGTGTTCTGTAAATATGAGAGAGGTGCCCTCATTGGTTGCTGTAGGCAACAAAGTGAGTTTAAGACCAAGACAGTTTTAGTAAATGTGGCCCAAAATGTTAAAAAGACAACCCTGACCATATACCCTATTTGGACATAAAAACATCATAGAGGGAGAAATGCTAATTTGTATGGCTGCCATGAAGTACTACGGTACATTTCTCCTGCAGTGACTGTGTGGACATGTGAACCATTTTCTGATCTGTAATGATCAGATGATCACTGCTTTCATATTTAAAAAAGTTTTTTTCATGACACCACACATTTATGCATATTAGGTATTTCCTTAGGTTATCTCAGGGCGTTCCATTGTAATACTGGATAGCAGAAACAGAATAAGCTACAACCGGATTGTAGATTAACTCCTTAACGACTGTGCACCGTCTTTTTACGTCAGATGGTGTGGGTCGTTCGTCTGCAGTGACGTCTTTTGGCGTCGCTGCAGACATCGGAGTTTGCGGCGCTCGGCGCCGCAGCTGCGCAGTGATCGGGGCTGTACTACACAGCCCCAATCCCAGAGCATGTCCTGCGAGCACCGGGGAGCGGAGGAAACCTCTGCAACCCGGTGCTTTAACCCTTTGATTGCGGCGGTGCATTACCGCAGCGCAATGAAAGGGTTCCCATGCTCTGTCGCGTGATTGGAACACCTGGTGACCCAACAGAACCCCGGGAACGGCTGCACATTTAGCCCTGGGGACCTAGAGTGGCTCCAGAGCTATCTGTGTACTAAGCCAGTGACTAGGACGCACTGTGTGCTGTCCAGATCACTGCCTGTGTCAAAGTGACACAGATTAGAATGTATTATCATATATGAATATGATAATACATTACTAAGTATAAAAAAAAAAAAAATTTAATGTAAAACAGTTCTCCCTTCATGGGAGTAAAAAAAAAGTAAAAAAAATTAAAAAGTTTAAAAAAATAAAATAAAAAAATATAAAATAAAATAAATATTTAATAAAAAATAATTGTGCATAAATTACACACACAAAAAAACCTACACACATATTAGGTATCCACACGACCGTAATGACCTTTAGAATTAATCTAACAAGTTACTAAGTGTGAAATGTGATGCTGTAAAAAAAAAAAAAAATGAAAAAACAAACAAAAAAATAAAAAAATAAAAAAAATACTGCAATTATTTATTAGTGAACTTAAACTATTCCCCCTTAAAGTACAACTTGTCTTGAATAAAACGAGGCCTCATACAACTGCATCATTGAAAAAATAAAAAAGTTATAATATAAAAGTTACAACTGTTGAAACGCAAGGAGGCAAAAACCAAAAAAATTTTCTGGTCATTAACTACTTTTCAGGCATTCGGCTTAAGGGGTTAACTTTATTGAACAGAACTGGAACAGGATTTTGGCAAAACAACACTTTTTTGGAACACTGTTAACTAGTGTCTAACAGCAGCCAGGTGCCACAGCTTTCACGCCCTTGAAATATTCTTTAGCCGCTCGCCTGTGGGATGAGAGTCTCCCTCTCTATCCACACTCTGGGAGACATGTTTTCTGGCGTATCCTGCGCCTCTCTGACTCGAATCCCCTGTCGGACGCAGGCTTGCGATGTTAGGCGCAGCGTTCGCCACTTTCAGATGCGCCTCACATGAAGGGGCGGGCAACGGGCGCGATTTGGGCGCGGTGTGGGCGTTCCGGGGCGGGACGCGGCGCGCTCGAAACCTCCGAGGCATGTACGATCGCGAGTCGGCAAAGTCCGGCACATTGCAGCGCTCGGCAGCTCCGACAGGCAGACCTAGTTGATTCTAGTCTAAATGATCCGGCGGAGGCGAAGTGGAGAGCGAAACGGAACATGAGAGGAAACATATAGAAGATCGCAAGAGAAATCTCGGGTCTCAGCGCCGTGCAGCATGGAGTATGATTCCAAAAATCGCCTTTATTTAGGTGTAAACATTATACAGAAAAAGAGCTCAAACCTTCTAAACAAAATAATAAAAAATCACTTTCCAAAAATCAAGAACAGCGCTACATCAGGAATTGGATATTGGAAATTGCCGGGAAATACAGTAATTCAATTCTGTAAGCTTACAGAATTTGAATTACTGTATTTCCCGGCAATTTTAAATATCCAAATTCCCGATGTAGTGCCGTTCTTGATTTTTTGAAAGTGATTTTATTTATGTATTTTTTTTATTAGGTTTGAGCTCTTTTTTAGAGAAAGTTTTACACCTAATAAAGGCGATTTTTTTGATTCATACTCCGCATGGACATCTTTAATGATTTCTCCATGATTTCTAGCCTGTCTCGAATCGGAATACATGTTCGGCGCAGTCCCGCACTGTGCCTAAGTCCCCGCACTGCGCCTCACACACTAGCGAGGCGCGGCAGACTGTACACGGCATGTATGAGCGCACTACCTCGGGCGGCGAATCTTAGGCGCAGTCTAAGTAGTCCCAGTTTGACTACACCGAAGGGAAAGCGAACAATCAGCTTGACTACACTTGCACAGAGATGATCTCTCAGTAACTCTTTGCCTGCTTCTGCTCATGTCTTTCTGGTTCCTGACTGACTTAGCCCCCCCAGGTTCTTGGTATTTTCCTCACCTGCAATTCCCCCTTCCCCTTTTTCCTCCAGCCCATTACTTTTGTCACACCTAGAGGTATCTCTCCTATCTCTCCTAGAGGTATCTTCTAATCTTACATTGTCAAACAGACTAACTTGCCCTAAAAGTCTTGTATCATCAATCCAACAAGTGTCTGCATAATGAGTTATGGCAGAGCTTGTGTGGAATACTTGTGATAGGAATAGTGGTGAACCCTCTGTATTAGCAGGGGGTTAAATAACTGACATGGTTAGCTGAAAGGTGAAGTTTAAGGCACAAATACTATAGCTAAGCACCATAATTGCATAAAAGGAATTGGGTTGAAATTAAAATTTCCATTTAAAGGAAACTGATAACCAACTTTTACATTTTAGCTTTAAGGGTTATTTCCATCATATTACCAACCACAGTGAGTCGGCCATGCATACATCCACCTCTCCATTCAGGGTAGCCAGCAGCGGTTAATGTGATGGGAACACCCTTTCAAGTTTGCTATATTTTGCCAAACAGGCCTCCTAACACACAATTTTATTGCTGTTGATGCAGAATTTCTGTCCCAATTTCTCATGGCAACTTGTGACCATGAGTGAAAACTAAAACCATACATTTTTTTTTTTGTATTTTGTCAGTAGCCTCTATCTTGCTCAAGTACCTGGGTCACTGTTAGAAGCGTGAAAATGTGGGTTACACAGTGCACACAGACATTTGACTTTGAATGAGTTTTGCCAAGTTTTTCTTTTATTCTCATTCACATTATACTTTTGGCTGTCATCAACGGCATTCATTAGATGTCTTGAAAAAGTTATCTGGATATATACCATCAGGGCCATATTTATCTGTAGGCACTGCAGGTCCATTGCCTAGGGCAGCACCCTGCAAGGGGAACCGCCAGCAGCCAGTAATAAAAATAACACATGCATTTATTTATTTTTACAATTCCCTGCCCTGTTACCAGTCCCAGATTTACATTTAAAATTATGGGTGATGTGATTGTGCTCTGAGCCAAACAAACTGTGGTAACCTTGTTCTATAAAGTAAAAAAAGAAAAAAATAGGTTCGCTCATTGGCATAATCTTTATAACACGGTACAATGGTATATCATCTAGCTGAAGATGTAATAGATGCACTACTAATATGGGAGAAAAATCCGGCACTCGTTTCAAAAATGTAAAACGTACAGTTTATTGAATCCCATTTAAAATGTATTAACATAGCACTGATAGGGCCAACTGCCTTTTATGATAATGCTATGGTATTCCGAATTCAGATATTTGTCATTATCCGGATAAAGAGGCAGTAAGTGACACAGAACTCAGAGTGCTGAATCAGATACTATGTTTATTACACAGAGCATGCAGATTTATTAGCAAGATTTCCCCATAGCCCCCAACTTTGCAATGAAATCCTTCAAACAACCATTGTTTAACAGAGTCCTTAAAACATGAATTTTACCCTCCTTATGATGGGAAGTATTTTTTTATATCTGACCGTGAGGGGGAAATTTTTGAAAAAGAACGACGATTGTTCTGGGGGTTGAAGGTTTTTTGTAAGGTACCCTGGACAATTATAGCGTGAAACAAAAAGGGTGGAAGTTTGATCAAAAAGGAAAAGCTGAAGACTTTGTATCTAATCCCTTCAGTACGACTTATTAACATAAATGTAAAAAAAAGAAAAAGCATGCTACTTACAGTTTAAACCCCCATCATGGGATTTTTAATAGTAAGGCCATGCCCCCACGGCACGGGTTTTTCGGCCGGTTTTTTTCACCCGGTTTGCGGTTTTTCAGACCCTGAAAAACCGGCCGAAAATAGAAATTGTCCCATGGAAAACCCCGGCAGCACCCCCCCTCCCCGGGTTTTCCGCCCCGGTTTTGCCGCCGGGGTCCGGCGGCAAAACATTGTAGAGCCAATTTCCCCCGGTTTTGGACGGAAGATGTGTTTCAATGGGGGGAGGGGGGCTCTTCTCCACCCATGGGGGGGCCCCCCGGGGGTGGGGACGGCCCCCCAAAAACGGAAAAATACCGGGGCCCCGGTATTTGTCCTAACCCGTGGATGCCCCCCTAACTCGATTGAAAACCCATGAGGGGGGTAAACACATAAACAGCATGTCTTTTTCTATGTTCTTAATACGTTTTTACATTTTTGAATACGAGAGCCGGATTTTTCAACCTATTACATTGCCTGTTTTTTTAGATATGAACCTTTTACCCCAAAAATTTGCCGAAAATGGGGTGCCCAGAACCACATTTGAATGCACCAAAGATGGCCAAAGTTTGGTGCGAAGCTGCAAACCCTTTTGTTTTAAAAGGTCAGGGGCTGAGACTTTTTTTTTGGGACATAAAATTATGCCCCAATGTTGGAGGCACAGATTGTGTGAGACTTTCATTATACTTTTGGGGAATGTACCTTTTAAAAAATTTTGAAAAATTTTAAAAACTGGGAGTCGGCACCATTTCAAAATTTTTTGCCCTTGTCTTTTTTGGGGGGTGGGGGTGTTTTTAAAACAAAAAAAGGGGGTGCTGGGGTGATTTTAAAATATTGAGGTTTTGGGCTTCCCCAAGTCGTCTTTGTGCACCACAGTGCAGATGTCTCTATCAGGGCTCAGGGGTCAGCGAGCAGAGCACTGACAACATAGAATTCTGCAGAAGATAAAAAAGGGTTTAAAAAGGAATGTGCATCAAAAAAGATTATTGTTTTTTAAATCACATTTTTTTGTTAAAAACCCTTTGTAGAATTTTGGTTATGTTTTTTTTTTTATTTTTCCAGATCATTTAATATTTTTTTTTATATTTTTAAGTCCTGTGTTTTCACTTTTGGGCCCCTAAGCCCCAATAATGTTGACCTTCTGTTTGTTTAGAGGCTTTCAGAGGTGTCATTTTCAGTGACGCAGGGGCAAGCGGGGGAAAAAAACCATTGTTCAGATAACACAGAAATCCACCAGTCACAGAGGAGATGTACAGCTCCCCCCCTCCCTCCCCTTCACAGTGAAAACTATCCTAAGACGTTATTGGGGGCCCGAAACTGTTTAAAAATCTATGGGCCATAAGCTGCTGTAAAAAATCTCTTGACTGCTGTTTTTAAGCGTGCAAACAAGAATGTCTTCCCCCAATCTATATAGACGGCCAAAAAGAAAATTACAATCGGAAATAAAAACGACGAAAAGGAAAAACATATGGTCAGGGGTTGATTTAAATTAAAAAAAAAAAAAATTTCGACTTTTTCCCTTTTAAAAATCCCAAACGGAAACTCCTTTTTACCTTGTTGGGCGGGGCCCCCCTTTTTCCTTGTGTGTATTGTGCTGTGTTAAAATATATTTTTCTAGAACCCCCATTGTGTCTAATAGGGGGCAATATGGAAAATAAGTGCTTAAAGTTTTTTTTCTCTCTTTTTTTTTTTCAGTGCATAATGCACCTGTATGTATTAAACTGGCTTTTGTGCATTCATAAATGGTGCGTTCATAAATAAGTTCATTGCACCTTGTCTGTGTGTTTGGTGCATTATGGAACTTAGGTGCATAAGTAATGCACCAAGCACATGTATAAAGGCTATAGATAGGCTGGAAATAAAAGAAAAGTCATTAGAATAGCATGTCAGTGAATAGAAACTATGGTACAGATTTTGGTGTGCTGGCTCTTGCTGTATGTAGAATTTCAAATTTAATGTAGTAAAAATTAAACATGTAAAAATCTGAACAACATCATCAGTGGACTAAAGGGGTTTTGCCACGAAGTAATGTTGACATGGGATCCTCCAAAATGGGTATTTAACCCCATTTTTTCAAATATATTGATTAAAAAAAAGTAAAGGCCTCTGAAGTTTTAAAACTTTTTTTTTACAACCCCCTTTGTTATTTTAAAAAAGTTTGCTTTAAAGCCCGCCCAACTTTTAGCTGACGGGTATGAGGGGGCTGATTGGCCCGTCCCTTGCGTTGTCTGACTTCTTTCTGATAAACAGGGAACATGACTAAAGCTTTAAAGGGGGACTGGGGAAAGGAAAGTTGTTGTTTCTTTTGTATAGAAAATCCATGGTTCAAAATTTTTTTTTTAAAGTAAAATTGCCCCCTGTTCCTCTGTTTCCCTTTCAGATTTGCGGGCTAGGCCCCCTCCCTCTTCTGTGAGGCTGTTGTGCTTTATTTTGTCTACCCCTGTCAAAAAAAGGGGAAAAGGAACTCACTTCTTGGAAAACCCCTTTAATAAAAAATTTTATTTTAGATTCTAATTAATTTTTGAATACTTTTTTATGGGAAAGATTTTTTTTATTTTTTTGGGATATTCTATATTTTAAATTAATTTTGTATGATAACATTTTTTATTACATTTAAAAACCCCTTTCCACCCGGGGCCCGGTTTTGGGCCCCTCTGACAGAGCCCCTTTTTTTAAATTTTGCCATTTACACTTTATGTTTAGAAAAACTTTTTTTACCCCTTAACCTGTCCAAAGTGATTTTTAGAGACCCCGTTTCTCCCTGACCATTGTGCTTTAAAAAATAGTAAGAAAATTTTTTTTTTAAAAAGTCCCTTTTTTATTTAGAAAAATTAAAGTAAACGTGAAAAAATTTTGAAAAATTTACCATTTTTAACTTCAAAATTTCTGCGTGTAAAAAGTTTGTTATTCCACCCCAAATTGCTTTTTAAAATAGAAACTCCATATGTCTACGTAGGGGTGGCATCTTTTTTTAAATTTTTTTTTTATTTATGATTTTAAAGGGGCTTAGAAATTTGTATAATTTTCCATATTCAGAAAATTTGCAATAAAATTTTTAGGATACCCCTTCTAAGTGTTTTGTGGGCCTGTAGTTGTCCCCCCAAAAATGACTCATATAAAAACTACCCCCCTAAAGTATTTCAAACAGCATTTGGGAATTTATTAGCCCATTAGGTTTTTCACGGGAATAAAGAAAATTTTAAAAATTTAAAATTTCCTTTTTTTTCAGATTTTAATTTTCACCCTTATTCACAAGAACTGGGAGATGTGATAAGGAATGCAATTTAAATTTTTGATTCCCCAGATTCGCGGTTTTCAAAATATCCCATATGTGGCCCTATGCCTTTTTGGCTCACCACAACCCCCAGTGGGAAACACTCCGGACTCTGGGGTCCATTTTCATTACAATTTTTTTTAGGCCCTTTTTCGGGTTTGAGACACCCAAAGGGTGCTAAACCCCCCTAAAAAGACCCATATTGAAAAACTCCCCCCCTTTAAGGAAATATCCAGGGTTTAGTGAGATATTGCACCCCACAGGTTTTCACAAAAATTTTTAGTTTTGGGGGGAAAAAAATTAAAAAAATATTTTTCCCAAAAATTACAATTTAGCTAAAATGTTAATTTTTTACAAGGAATCCGTAAAAAAACATCCCAATTTTTTAAGCAAATTTTTTCCAATTCGGCAATACTTACTGTGGGTGTAAAATGTGTTTTTGGGGACTGGCAGGGGGGCCAAGGGGGGAAACCCATTGCCTTTTGGGAAAACAATTTTGGTGAGGTAGCACATTTGCAAAACCCCCAAAAACCCGAAAGATTGCTGTTGAAGGGGGCCAGTACACAGTATTACACGTGTAAGTGCCATCAACTGCCCGTCACCATCCCCAGATGACCCTGGGAGGGCTTTCACTTCCCGGGACCCTCAGGGAAAGATCGTGCCACTGTGGTTCAGGAGCTCCCTCCTCCTGCCGCGGCCCTTTATTTAAAACCCAAAGACAGGTTCGATAATGAAGCATTAGTCCCCCCCGGGCCGGGGCTCACCCGGCCCGGGGGTCGGAGGGCCAGCGGTACTTTACCGCTGGTCCCATGTCGCGATCATGTGAGGCTTGCCCGCAAGCCCGCACAATCGCCAGTACGTATGCATACGTCCATTTGCGGAAACGCACTTCCCGCTAGGACGTATGCATTGTCCTATGTCGGGAAGGGGTTAAATAATTTAATTTTATATAGTTTGATAATTATCATAAATTACTTTTTTCATTGTACTGGTGGGAGTTGAGAAATATTGGACATTTCTTTTCCCTAACAGCAAATCTAGCTTCACTTTGACTCTTCAGGCTCAGGCAAACCACATTAAAATAGATCTGCCTGTTCGAACAGTAGTGAGCCTAGTTTTGCCAAACAACATTCATACATGTGTCTAATATTACGAGTGTGGTGCGCCACACCCTCAGAATGCCCCCTTATGTTAGACATATTAAAAAGTGTTGAGTCTTACGAACAATGCGCCTAACACATTCGTTAGGCGCATTAGACATCGTAGCCTGCTCACTTTGACGCATTTGACGTCAGAAAAGGGTGAAAAACCAAATCATACGTCTCCCTTATGGTCAGTGACAGAGTATAGAGTAGGCTTACTCGCTATGTACTGCTGGCTGTTAATTATAGCTGACAGTGGCTGATCGGACGTTCAACATTACTATGACTTTCAATTGGTTAAAAAATTGCGACACCCGATAGTGGGGTACCTCTGTGGCTGTCATATTACTACTCCAAAGGTGGTTCTAAGGGGTGTAATAGTAGAGTCATATTAAACCGCTATTTTGCACCCTTGGGGGACTAAAAATACAACAACCAAAAAATAAAATTAAGAATAAATATTTTATTTTTTAAAGTTAAAGATAAAACAAGTTAAATATAATTGGTAATGCCAAGTTTGTAAAATTTCAATCTATTAAAATATTACATAATTTATCATATATGGTGAACACCATAGAAAAAAAATCCCAATGCCTAAATTAAGAGGGGGTAGAGGGTGATCTTGAGTTTTGGTTATTTTATCTCCACAAAAAAATGGGATAATAAAATGACCAAAAAGTTGCTCGTATCCCAAAATGGTACCAATAAAAATTACACTTCAGTCCCCCAAAAACTAGGACTCACTCAGGTCTGTAGATGTAAAAATGTCTCAGAAAATCATGCTGCAACGCAAGTTTAAAAATATTCTTTTAAGAGTGATAAAAGATAACTTACACGCTAAACATTTGGTATTGCTGGAATTGTACCGACCAGCAGAGTACACATAACATGTCATTTTTTACAACACAGGGAACTCTGTGACAACAATCCTTACCCTCCTTAACGAAAAAAAAAGTAGTACAATTGTGTTTTTTTTTACATTCTACCTCAAAAATATTTTTTTTTTCGTTCCCCGGTGCATTATATAATATTCATACATGGTACTCTTTAAAAAGGACATCATGTCCCACTAAATAGTCCTCATATGACTATGGAAAAAAAGTTCTGCATTGGAAAGGGAATACTGCTCCAATTATTTTTGGTAGTATTTTTTATTTTTTTCATCACCACTATCAAAAACAATTGCTTTTTCATTTTTCCTTTGACATAGCTCTATAAAGACTTGCTTTTTTGCAGGACAAGTGACTTTTTTGTGGTTTCTTAATAATTTTATGACACCACTATAAAATTCTTTGTGTGCTAGGGGAAAATTCACTTGCACCATTGTTTTTGGATTTAGTTTTTATGGTACAAGTTGTATAAATGAAATGTGAATGCCACATTAGGGTGGTCCTAATGCAAGAAAAAAAATTATATTTTAAATTTTTCGATAAGGCACCCTCTGAAATGATTAGTTTGGCAAAAAATTAAATAAACTGAAAATATTTTAAAAATCTTTTCGATTTTAGATCCTATGAATCAAGATATTTAGTCATTTGAACATATCTTGGTAAGAATGAACCATTATGATCTGCAATTGCAAATAGTGTTTATTTCTAAGCAAAAACAGTTACTTTTGTTATCTAATAGTTAAATTCTTGGTTGATAGTATCACTTATTTGCAGGCCATGTGTTTTTTTTTTGTTCTATTTTTCTATATCGTTCTTGATACTCCGTGACTACAAGCAGTTGAAACGGTTTCTGTTCATTTGTTGTGTGCAACTTGGTATATTCTTCCATCAGTGCTACTCCTCGTTCTGTAGTATTATTAGTCACTTTCATGCCACGAACTGTTTTCTTGGTAGTCTTCATCTGCAGACCATACTTCTACGTTTTTGTACAGGAACACTTCTGAACATGTCAGTAATGCTAAAGAACCTGTGGGTTTTGAATGACAAAGGGTGCATTGTCCCAACAAGCAAGTACTATTTTTTTGGTCCATTTTGTGACAAAAATACTCTTAAAAACCATAATCTCGATATAAATTAATTGTAATTTACCAAAACTAGGTGTATTATACGCCAGGCACAACACATTGTAATTCGCCTAAAAAGACGCATTACATATAGTAGCAATGATACACTGTGCGCCTCCATAACACAATGCGCTCATTGAGGTGCATTACATACACTAGTAATGATTCTTTATGCGCCTCCATTATGCAATGCGCCTCGATAGGCGTATTACATTCACTAACAATGATACACTATGTGCCGCGATTTGCACAATGCACCCTTTTAGGCGCATTAAGTTTACTATGCCAGGTATACCAGATGCCAGATATTTGAGAGGACCGCACTTCCAGGCACACTTTACACTGATTTAATGCACCTTAAAACTGCCACAGCGACGCCAATTTTCGGACATGTCGTCCAAAGTCTTCCAGGTCACAACTGACAATTCTCTTGAGAGGATGTTCTGCAGCTAGTGTTTGTAGGGCTGCCACCAGACGTTTTGTATCATTTGACACAGCATCATCAAACAAGGATAGAGCGATCAGTTCCTCGGACAAGTACCATAAGTGTCCATTCATCTTCATTGTGACTTCTGATACTGAGTTGTTCTATTCCTTGTCCAGGTACATGTCCTTGAGCAGTTGGAGGTCAATGCGTCGAGCTGATGGTGCTGACGACACCAGGAACCATGCCTTCATATAGATCAAAACAGTGAAATGACAGATTGTGAGAGTTTTCTTCTTCATTTGTCAGCATGAGCTGACTCCTGAACATCCAAATTTTGGTGCAGTCAAGCTGGAGCTCTTAATGAATTTCCTCTTGATGGAACACCACCAAGGAAAATGACTGTTAACTCCAATAATTCTCGGCAGTCCTCGCAGGGTTGGTGCTGAAGGAGTAGCATCAACACAAAGACTATGATTTCAGCTGCAATGTAGGAAACTGCTGTTGATATGATCTGGACTAATAGTGCTGTCTGAAAGATAGGTTAACCCCTTCAGGAGTCGTTTTTTTTTTTTGTGACACGTTCTGTTTCCCTTCTCGCCTTCTGAAAGCCATAACTTTTTTATTTTTCCACCTACATAGACACATGAGGGCTTTTATTTTGCGGGACAAGATGTACTTTCTATAGTGGTGTTATTCACTATACTATAGAATATACTGGTAAACCGCAAAAAAATTCCAAGTGGGACAAATTTTGAAAAAAAACGTATTTTCGCCATGTTTCTGGGTGATTTGCTTTTACGGCGTTTTTCAATCTTCGGTAAATATAATGTGTTATCTGTATTCTACAGGTTGTTACGCATCCGGAAATACCAAACATGTAGGGTTTCCGTTATGTTTTGGTACCGTAAAAAAATTCCAAACATTTTCTATTTTTGACATTTGCGCCGCGGCGCCAGTTTGTGCGACCAATAACTTTTTTGTACTAACACCTACGGACGTCAGTGAGGGTGCATTTTTTGCGGGCTGAAGTGTACTTTTTATCGCTAGTAGTTTGGAATGCATGCGACTTTTGTGATCATTTTTATTCCATTTTTTGAGTGACGTAAAATGACCAAAAACGCAATTTTGGCGTTTGGAATTTTTTTTCTTCTACGGTGTTCAGCGTACGGGATAAATGATGTTATATTTTTATAGATCAGACTTTTTCAGACGCGGCGATACCAAATATGTGTAACTTTTTTATTATTTTAATGATTTTATTTGTAAAATGGGGAAAGGGGGGTGATTTGAACTTTTAATACTTTTTTTTTTGTACTTTAAAACTTTATTTATTTATTTTTTTACTGTAACATTTAGTCCCCCTATAGTGCTTGACCACTAGGGGCGCGATTGTTAATAAAACCTAATGCATTGCATAGGCAATGCATTAGGGTGTACAAAGATGGCGGTTTCCCCACTTCCTGTCTGCGGACGGAAGTGGGGCAAACCGGCCAGGGTAAGTGACGGGAGCCTTCACAGGCTCCCCACCACCATGCCCGGTCGTCAGATCGGCGCAGCTATGCCGATGACCGTACCGATCGAGGCGCGGCACCGATCGTCATTCATTCAGACGCCGCGGCCATCTTTGCCGCGGTGTCTGATGGGTAAAACAGCGCCAGCGGGTGGAGCCACCCGCCAGCCCTGTTACTGCCGGGTGTTAGCGGCTAACACCCGGCGGCTGTGCGGGGGGGGGGTCGCAGAGCGATCCCCCTGCAAAGCCCCTTAGCGGCCCTGGGACGTACTCATACGCCCAGGGTCGTGAAGGGGTTAATGAAGATCATTATTTCTGGACCTTTTGAAAGATCAAGCCAATGAACTACCTGCTAGAACTCTTTTGAGAATATGATGATGGCATGCAAACCACAGCATGTCCTTGCCAAGCTTCTGCTCTAGAGGTTTGCAGGCACCTTTCCTGCAGTCAGTGTTGACAGATGTGGTATTAAAACACATGCACCTCATATTGTCAGTCATTCCCAGTCACAACTGCATTGTCAGATAGCAAAATTCCTGCCTATCTGGCACATCCAGATCTTTTAGATGGTTATATATGCATATTTCTTCCTAAACACTTGCTTAGAAAGAAATATGTACTTGTGTACATATCCTGCTTAACTACTTTTCTTTTAATTAGACGTGTTAAAGTATAATTAATATTTATAGCACTACTAGAACCCCAAAGTTTCCAGAATAGGGGATCCCTTCATTCTTGCTTGGAGTTGAGAGTTAGCTGCACTTGCTCATCTTATTTTGTAATGACTTTTCATAGCCAACAATACAGAAACTTTCCTAAATTACAATTGTTAAACTCGTACAATCAAACCCTTTTTTGGGTTTTCTTAAT
>JAODAL010019404.1:0-72128 GCA_025379985.1 Phyllomedusa bahiana | reverse complement strand
ACATCTGTTTTTTTTAAAAATAAAAGACATTTTTGATGAAGAAAATTGTATATGATAAATACACACCTTATTTGACCCCAAATGACCCATTTAAGAAGCTTGGATAACCTTGGATATAAATTGTGCTCCACAAATGGGCAGGAAAAATTGACTTGTATGGGGCCGTTAAAAACTCTGTGTATTTTACTGAATATAAAAGCACAAACAGGCTTAATTAATCTTGGGATATGAATTATGCTACAGAATTTCTTCTGTGGAGGTAAAAAACAAAGTTTCTTTTACTGAGTACAACTGCAGAAAAACAGTTAACCCTTGGATATAAATTGCGCAAAAGAATTGAGCAACCAAAAACTACGAGCTTTGTAGCGTGTTACAATGGCGTGTTTTTTACGCTACACAACAAGGGGAAAAACTTGTAAAAAACCCTTCGCTTATGAATTATGCTACAGGAAAAAATGTATTTTTTTGGCGGTGAAATAAACGGTTTCTTTTAGTCACCACAACTGCAGAACAACGCTTAATTAACCCATGGATGTAAATTGTGGAAAAGAATTAAGCAGCCAAAAATGAAGTGGTATTTGTATTGTAAAAACGCTCTTTCTTTAAATGAATACAACAGGAACTGGCTTAGATCACCCTTGGATATTCAATGTGCTGTGTATAAAAATGAGTTCCTTAGTATCAGCTATCATAAGCAGCCGCGGCAGCACCTTCCCTAATCAGCACAGTGAGAGCGGTATGAGCTCCCAGAAATCGCGCCCGGACTTATTAATGCGGTGACGTCACAGAATCCCGCCGGTCTCTGATTGGCTTCACTCTGCACTTTGTCATGCAGGCTATGCCCTTTTTCCTCCCGAGTTGCTTTGCCCCAGTAACGCCATGTGCTCGCAACCATTTTATCAATTAAAAGCACACTTCGTTCACCCGAAGTATCCCAAAGTTCAACTTCGTTCCGAACCGAAGTTTTCCTGAAATTCTAAACGAATTCCACTTCGTTAGAATCAATTCGCCCATCTCTACCTACAGTATTCAGATTGCAAAAAAACACAATTACATTGAAAAGTGATCACTGACTTTATTGTAGCAGATACTATTTTAGGTTTTAATATTGAGGAAAATTTTGGGCTAAAATTTTTTTTCCCCCAAAAAAAATTTTTAAATGGAACCCAAAAAATAAATTTATTATTAGAGCTGGGAAATTTTCAAAAAAAAAAGGTTTGGGGTCAAAATTTTAGTTGTAAATTTATTTACCCCAAAAAGAAAATGAATTTGAAGGGAAGAAAAGTTTTCCCCAGATTTATGAGACTGTCCCCAAAAAATAATTTTTTCTTTTTTATTGTTAAAAAGTATTTTTGGGTAATCCCCCAGTGGAGCAAAAAATTTTTAAATCAACCTTTAAATTTTTTGTAAAGGTTTATAAAAGGAGCAAATTTTTGGAGCCCCCCGATCTTTTAAAAACCCCTTCTCAGTGTATACCAACCCCCTTCATATTTTACCCTTTTTTAAAAGTAAAAAAATTTCCCAAAAATTTTTTTTTGGTTTTTTTTTTGGTTTAAAAATTTAAAGGGCGGAAAGTTTAAAATTTTAAACAAAATATAAATTTTTTAAAAAACCCCCGCCCCCCCCCAAAAAAAAAGGGAAAAATTTTAAATTTTAAAATTTTTAAAATTTTTTTTTCCCCCACCCCTCAGAAAAAATTTTTTGCTAAATTCATTACATTTTTTAGGAGAAAACCCCAAACCCTTTGGGACCCCCTTATGTTTTAAAAAACTGTCGGGCCCAAAAGGTCTGTCTACCCCTGAAACCCCAAAAAACGTCAGTTTTTTCAGCGTATATCGTTTTTTTAAAAACACGGGAAAAAAAAATAAATAAAAACCCATCTCCCATTGACCCCTATCGTAAAACCCTCCTTGTCTACACTGGCTTCTTTTTTCTGCTCTTTTTTTTAAAACTGGTGGGTATTTTGCAAAAAGCTCAAAAAAAAAACGCCAGAGCGGGGCAGAAAAAATTTACTACAGGAGTTATGTAAAGGGGCGGACGTCTTTTGGCACAGTTTTCGCTGCGTTTTTTGCCGCGTTTTTTTCAAGGGAAAAACCCCCCCCGGGTTTGGTTGCCCAAAGTCCCCCTTTAGTGGGTGTTAAAAAAGGGGTTATCCCTTTAAATAAAATTTTTTTTAAAAAGTGTCTGAGGGGTGTCCTTTGTTTGTACCTTTTCAAAAAAAATTTGGATCATGCTTTGGTCGCTAACGATTTTTGCGCAATTCATATTGTTTCGCTAACAATACTTTTTTTAACAGATTTTGGCACTAAAATCCCTTTCTTAACATATTTTGGCGCTAATAAAGTTATCTCGCTTCTAACGCTAAAATACGTTTTTTTATGGATTTTGGTGCTAAAATCCTTTTCTTTACAAAATAAACCAAAACAATCAGAAGAAACAAATATCCATAAAACAATAATTTTTATTCAAGCAAGAGATTAAATACAGAAATAATTCGAAAATATCTTAAAAATACAGAAAATGAGGAAGAAACTGTATCAAAAGGGCAATATATTCAATATAAAAGTAGTGATAGAAATCCATATTAACATGATCCAGATAAATATAATGTATAGAAAAAATCCAACAAAAAGTGTAATAGTATATACAGATAAAAATATAATGCATAAAATTAGTAAACATATAGGGAACTATGTAAAGTGCAGGTGCAATAAATAGTAAATCCCTAATACTCAGTTTTCTTTACAGATTTTGTCGCTAATAAAGTTATCTCACTTGTGACGCTAAAAATACATTTTTTTACAGATTTTGTCACTAAAATATTTTTTTACGATTTTGTCGCTATTAAAGTTCTCGCTTTTGTCGCTAAAAATACGCTTTTAACGCAAAAATACGTTTTTACGGATTTTGGCACTAAAATATTTCTTTTTACGGATTTTGGCTCTTCTAAAGTTATCTTGCTTTTGTCGCTAAAACATGTTTTTTTTACATATTTTGTTGCTGAAGATAAGGTTTTTTTTATGGGTTTTGGTGCTAAAATACTTTTTTTATGGATTTTAGCGCTATGGTATCATTTTTCTGAATTTTGGCACTAAAGTCCTTTTTTGATGGATTTTGGTGCTGAAATCTGCGTTTTAGGGATTTTGGCGCTAAAATCCTTAAAAACAGATTTTTTTGCTGCAAAAGTGAAATAAGTGTGTTAGCGGCAAAATCCGTAAAAACGAATTTTAGTGCCAAAATCATGAAAAACTGTATTTTAGCGCCAAAATCCATAAAAAAACGTATTTTTGCTGACAAAAGCGAGATAACCTTATTAGTGGCAAAATCCGTAAAAATACGGATGTTAGCACCAAAAGCCGTAAAAAAATGGACTTTAGCGCCAAAATCCATAAAAAAAAGTATTTTTGCCGACAAAAGCGAGAAAACAATATTAGTGCCAAAATCAGAAAACGACTAAAAGGGATTATAAGTTGCAATAATGTGCTTTATATTCCCTTTTGTAGCGGAGTTTCACCCATGGCTTAATTTATGCAGACTTAAAAACAGCCTTGAAGACCCAAAAAACGTTTGGGTAAAAAACGTGCCAAAAAACAAATCCGCCATAAACGGCGTTTTCACTCTTTTGACAGCAGGGACAAAAACTAGTTCATGAACGTTTTTAGTAATTCGTTTTCAGATCGTTTTTTGTCCACTGCAGGGTAGACATAGCCGAAGACTTTCTTTGTTGCCAATATAAACCACTAAGAGCTCAGCTTTTATTTTTCAAGGACACTATATGAATAAAAGCTGAGCTCTAACTGGTTGCTATGGGCAACAAAGACAGTCTTACTACTAGACAGCTTTCATACATAAGGCCCTTGGTGGCCACAATAAATTGCTTTCATCCATAATTTGTTTCCGGAGCTGCGGGAGCCTCTATAGACTCACAAACGTTGGTCTGTGTTCTGTTCTTCAGTGATAAGGTTGTTCTCAAATACTAGCAGGGAAATATGTGCTACTAATCTATTTTGTTGTTCGGTACAATTGTATGGGCACAATGCTGCCATTTAAGGGAAGTATGGTTGACGCTATATTTTATGGAGACTATTTGTAGAAATGTCACGGTTAAAGGGAATAGAACATCTGGAAATGATATCCCTTATATGAGTTTGTTATTCTTAGCACAGTCATTTTACAATTTTAGTGATTTTTTTTTTACTTTTTGTTGCTGTCTGGATAATAAACATTTTACGAAACAATATGAGGAGGGGGAGATAGAGGACAGCGCACAATTTATATAGGGAAAAACATTTTTTAAATCACTTGTGGTGAATACACTCACCTTTGGAGGTTGTGCAAGTCGAGGCACAACATTCCCTGAAGAACCAGATTATAGAGAGGTCTCCTGCAACTTGGATCGTGACTCGTCTGTTTCTCACCTGGAGATTTCAGCACAAGAAATTTAAAAGAACTTTATTTATGGTTTAGTCAATGTGAAAACTCCTAATGTCACAAAGAAGGAATCAATGCTGGACCTTTTAGGTAAAACAGAAAAGACTTCTTTATTTTTCAGACGCGTTTCGTGCACCAAGATGGAACTGGATGAAGTGCCTTGGTGCATGAAACGCGTCTTCCAAATAAAGAAGTCTTTTCTGTTTTACCTAAAAGGTCCAGCATTGATTCCTTCTTTGTGACATTAGGAGGTTTATGGATGAATAAACCGAAGATAAAGGTCTTTTCAAAAGATTTTTAAACACAACCCCAGGCAAAATTTATGGAATCAGCAACATTAGAGGATGGTCTCGGAGCTTTTTGGTTTCATGCTTAATAAAGAAATAGATGTCATAGATGTGACACAAATAATGTTTGATAGCAGAACAAATAAAAAACAAAGGGGCAAAAACAGGAGTCAATCGGGCAGATTTATCAATGCGGTCTACCTCTTAGGCAGTGTAAGTTAGACTAGACAGTCTTACAATAAGTCAAATTTAATATAATGTACATAAAACTAGCGCAAGTTAAATGGAACCTGTCACATAGGTTATGCCCCCTTGCTGAGGGCAGCACAAGCTAGTGCCAGACCTGCTGTTTCCAGCGATGTGCCCCTTATTCTGTAAGATGCAGCAGTTTTAGAGCATTTACCCCTCAAATCTTATTCATGAGCAGGTGCTTGCCCCGCCCACCAACAGCTAGCCCCGCCCACTGGAAGTTATTCACATGTTTCTACCTATTCTAAGTAATGGGTTTATCAGTTGAGGTGGGCGGGGCTAGCCTCAGGTGGGCGGGGTTTGAAAAAAAACCTGACCTTTTGAATGACTCTTCAAATGACTCTTCTGGCTGAAAACTGCAGATTTGAGCATTAAATACACGAAAACTCCAGCATCTTACAGAATAAGGCACACAGTACTGGAAACAGCAGGTCTAACACTAGCTTGTGCTGCCCTTAGCAAGAGGGCATAATCTGTGTGACAGGTTCCTTTTAAGATTGTCTAGTCTAACTTTACACTATTATTAAGTTGAAATACTTAATCCCACTAACTAGCAAAATTTGGGCGCATTTTTTGGCATACGCCGTTCATGTCTTTTTCCCATGAAGCCACGCCCCTTTCAACTAGGTCACATCCCTATTATCGGACGAGGCACAGAAGTATAAAATGTATAAAACACATAATGAATGTGGAGTAAAGCAGGTACGAGACTATACTAAGAGCAAGTGCAACTGCTTGAAACGCGTAAGCGAATTCAGTGTGCTTTTTCCATCTGCCACCTTCCCACTGCATCATGCATCCTGATTTTATGTGAGTACGTTAATAAAATTTTGGATTGTATCTGCTTATCTCAAACTGTGCTGGAAAAGAATCTTTCTTACCTACAACAAGACCAGGGGCGTAACTAGAGAAGCCAGGGCCCCAAAGCAAACTTTTGGACGGGGCCCTCCCCTACCCCCCCCCCCACCCTCGCCCGCTCCCTGACCACGACCATGTACCAAGACATGTTGTTACGTAATGTAGATAATACAAGGGGCAAATACCTCACCCTACATATCACCATCATATCAAACAAATCCACTATACCAAAACCGATATCAATATTACCAAAAACCCTACTACATATGGACTTGATTATACCGCCAGAACATGACCAAAAAATTACCACCACATAGTGACTGAATAATACCCCTACACTATTACTGATCAGTACACAAAGACCAATAGTACCGCCATATAGTGACCATATAGTGGTATATATTAGTGTACACAGGCTCTGCAGACTGTAAATCACCACCATACGGTGACCATATAGTGGTAGACACCAGTGTACACAGGCTCTGTAGACATACAAGTGATTACAGTGTAGTTACATCTTGTGACTCACAGGTGACATTTCGCTGACGAGTCGTTGACTTTCTCCTTTGTTCTGCATCCGGTCCAGTCCGTCATGATGACGTCTCCCGACCACTTGTCCCTGGAGATTTAGACACAAATATCTTAGAATCCTGACTTTTCCAGCACCTGCCCCCCTGGCTATATGGGGTCCATTTAGGCAGGCAGGGTTTAGGTAGCTATAGGAGCCATACAGTAGACAGGGTTAGGTGGGCTATAGAGGCCATATAGGTAGGGTTTAGGTAGCTAAAGGGGCCCCATATAAGTAGACAGGCAGGCTTTGGGGGCTATATAGGTAGGCAAGCTTTAGGGGGCTATAGGGGCAGGCAGGCTTCACGGTAGCTATAGGGCTATTCAGGCAGGCTGTGGGGCTATCTAGGCAGGCTGGGAGGGCTATCTAGGCAGGCTGGGAGGGCTATCTAGGCAGGCTGGGGGGGCTATTTAGGCAGGCTGGGGGGGCTATCTAGGCAAGCTGGGAGGGCTATCTAGGCAAGCTGGAGGGGTCTAAAGGCAAGCTGAGGGGTCTAAAGGCAAGCTGGGGGGTATAAAGGCAGGCTTAGAGGGTATATAGGCAGGCTTAGAGGGTATATAGGCAGGGTTGGGGGGTGTATAGGCAGGCTTAGGGGGTGTATAGGCAGGCTTGGGGGTGTATAGGCAGGCTTAGGGGGTGTATAGGCAGGCTTAGGGGTGTATAGATCGGCTTAGGGTGTATAGGCAGGCTTAGGGGAGGTATAGGCAGGCTAGGGGCTGTAAAGACAGGCTGGGGCCGGTATAGGCAGGCTAGGGGGTGTATAGGCAGTCTTAGGGGCTGTATAGGCAGGCTTAGGGGGGGGTTAGGCAGGCTTAGGGGCTGTATAGGCAGGCTAGGGGGTATACAGGGAGGCTAGGAGGTATACGGCATGGTTGGGGGTATACAGGGAGGCTTAGGGGGTATACAGCAGGCTTGGGGGTATACAGGGAGGCTCAGGGGCAGGTAAAATAATAGTTTACTTACCTCGGTCCACGTTCCCCCGATGCGCCGCTCGCTCCGCTCAGCTGCTTTCCCTGCAACCTCTGTGCTCAGCGCGGGTGTCGCGGTGATGTGACGTCACCGCGCGCCCACGTGATCACAGAGCGCCGGCAGGGGAAGTAGCAGAGCGCATCGTCACTCCGCTCTGCTATCTCCGGGCAGCGCTGCCTCTGAACGCTCGGGCCGGAGGGCCCGAGCGTTCAAGGAAAGCATCGCCGGGCCCCTCAGCTCCCCGCCCGCCGCAGTGAACTGTTAAGTTCACTGCCAGCGGGCCCAGGAGCGACATTACCGGGGTAGCGAACGCGGTAGCAGCTGCCCCGGGGCGCGGGCCCCCCTGAGCGCACGGCCCCCGGAGTAACTGCTACATCTGCTACCCCGGTAGTTACGCCCCCAAACAAGACTATTTTTGGCGCAAATTGTGACAGAATTCTGGCGTGATAAATGTCCCCCGATGCTTATGATCGGCTGAATAAAATGGGATTTACATACAGAGAGCGATGTGAAAAGCAGTATTAACATGTAAACTGAGGAAAACAACATTACAGCCACTAAATAGAAGCAATTATGGAGGGTGGAGAATCAGATGAAATTGATAATGACTGATTAATCGCCAATGCATTGGTCAATGAGATCATGCTGGAAATTTTGCCTTGTACGTTTCTATTAAAACATATTACAATGACACCTGAAGAAATAACCAGCACCATTGGCGATGGCAATCACTGGCTCTACAGTGTATGCACAGGTGGACATGGACATTTTTCACACTTCATTGACAGGTTTGGTGATAATGAAGTCCATTTTCAGGATGATAATGTATCTTGCCAAAAAGCAAAGAGTGTTAAGTTGAAGCTGTTCTTCAGTTCAATGACCTGGCCAGCAAACTGTTCATATCAGATCCCAATCCAATTGTAAATTAATGGTGGAAATGAAAAAAAAATTGGTCCATGACGAGGCTCCATCCTGCAAAGCCGACCTATCACTGCTCATCGAGGAACTTGATGTACAGTTCATCATTAATAAAGCCAAGGCGTCTGAAATGCCCGATGAGGAGCAACAAAGTATTAACTTGTTTTCTTTTTTTTTAACCCCTTAAAGGGAACCTGTCACATAGGTTGTGCCCCCCTTGCTGAGGGCAGCACAAGCTAGTGTCAAACCTGCTGTTTCCAGCGCTGTGTCCCTTATTCTGTAAGATGCAGCAGTTTTAGAGCATTTACCCCTCAAATCTTTTTTCATGAGTAGGTGTTAGCTCCACCCACCAAATGCTAACTCCCCCCCCCACGGGACAGTTATTCACATGTTTCTACCTATTCAAAGTAATAGGTTTGTCAGTTGAGGTGGGCGGGGCTAGCCTCAAGTGGGCGGGGTTTGAAAAAAACTGACACTCTGAATGACTCTTCGAATGACTCTTCTGGCTGAAAACTGCAGATTTGAGCAAGCAATACACGAAAACTCCAGCATCTTACAGAATAAGGGACACAGTGCTGGAAACAGCAGGTCTGACACTAGCTTGTTCTGTCCTCAGCCAGGGGGGCAAAAACTATGTGACAGGTTCTCTTTAAGGACCCAGCGTTTTTTTGTTGACACGTTCGTTTTTCCCTCCTCGCCTTCCCAGAGCCATAACCTTTTTATTTTTCCACCTACATAGACACATGAGGGCTTTATTTTGCGCGACAAGAAGTTACTTTCTAATGCTTTAAATTTACTGCACTATAGAAATAAACTGCGAAAACCCCAAAAAAGTTCCAATTGGGACAAATTGTGAACAAAAACGTATTTTTACCATGTTTGCGGGTGTTTTGCTTTTACGGCGTTCAATCCTTGGTCAATACAATGTGTTATCTGTATTCTACAGGTTGATACACATCCGACAATACCAAACATGTAGGGTTTTCCCTTATGTTTTGGTACCGTAAAAAAATTCCGAACTTTTTCTACTTTTGAAATTTGCGCCGCGCGCCCCTTTTGTGCGAAACCCAAAGACTTTTTTGAACTGACACCTACGGACGTCAGTGAGGGGTTTTTTTGGGGGCTGAAGTGTATTTTTTTATCGCTACAGTTTGGAAGCTGCGACTTTTACACTTTTAAACCATTTTTAAGTGACATAAAAGACCAAAAAAACGAAATTTTGCCTTTTGGAAATTTTTTTTTTCTTCTGGGTTTCACGTACGGGAAAATTTATTTATATTTTTTAGATGGGATTTTTCGACGCATGAAAACCAAATGTGTAACTTTTTTTATTATTTTTATTTGTTTTTATTTGTAAAAAGGGGGAAAGGGGGGGTGTTTTGAATTTTTAAACTTTTTTTGTACTTTAAAACTTTATTATTTTTTTACTTTAACTTTTGAGTCCACCTAGGGGTGTTTTCCCCACTATGGTGCGATTGTCAATACATCTAATGCATTGCATAACAATCCGAGGGGTGTCAACTGCCGGCCCCCATGGGGGGAAACACAACCCCATACCCCATTTCAAAAATTTTACAAATGAAAACAGCCGCATTTGACACCTGTCTTAGACTGTACCAAGAGGGCATTTCCCCACTCCTGTCTGCGAAGGGAATGGGAAAAAACCAGGACGGGGAGTGACAGAGCCTTCACGGGCTCCCCGCCCCATCCCGGCTCGAATCGCTCATTGAATATTAAACGCGCAGGGGGGGGCGCTGCTCTTCGCCCCCGTAACACCCCTGCCCCTTAGTCCCCGGGACGTACTATCTTTTTAAAGGGTTAATGTTTCTAAAAAACTTTTTCCCTTCATGATTAGAAAAACATATGCATAAATTTAAAAATTTACTTTAAATTGTTTTTCGGGTTTTTTTCACTACAAAGATTTGTTTCAACATGAAGGGCAGGTTTTAAAGACTTTTTCAAAAAATTGGCAATATTTTACTTTGCATAAAAAAACACTTTATTTTTTGATGCACACAGTTTTTCCCTTTTTACTTTATTCCCCGACCCTAACTCGTTTTGATTAGATCAGTGAGCAGAGAGCAGGGAGTGACATCCACCCTCCCACCCCCCCCCCCCCCCACAATGGACAAAGGGGTTATCTCAACACCTTGCTTTTTTTTGAGATAAAGCCATTGTCTCCAGTCGTCACAGCACATGTATCCTATTTTATTGAGGATAACATCTCCTGCACTTTTCAATGCAACAGCTCAGCTAGAAGCTGAGTATGCTAATCACTGCTATAGAACAACTCACTGCCTGAGGAGACAGAGTGCATGGAAAACTGCTTCTGTAAAAAAGCATTGTGAGAGAACCCCCTTCAAGGCATATCTCATAAAGCTAGGATGTTTGGCTAATAACCAAAGTTGTTTTGTGTTATATATGTGATTTGTTAATTTGCTAAAAAAAAATAGCTAATTTGCTATTTGGACTGATTCTATTTTTTTTTGCCATTTTTTCCACATTTGTCAGTAGGACAGACATGATGGGCTTAGGATTCCTGGGGTTTTTTAGCTCACTTCTTGGCTTTGCTGCAAAGCCTGGGAGAGAATGAACAGAGTCATATCAATATCATTGGAAGGGTGCAACTTAATGTTGGCTATGTTGCATAATGAAAGCCTAGATTAGAAAGTATAGTTATACTATAGATACACAATAAAACCAAGGTAAGCAAACATACAATCATGTCTTCCGAGGATATAACTTGAACCTGTATATAGAGAAAGGTATAAATCAGCTCACATTCTTGTTGTAGTTGTAATTAGGAACCTCCCAGGTGTAGCACGGTGGAGGAAACCATACCTCAGAAATGATGAGAACAAAAACAAAGAATTACCAGCTTCCAAACTGGGAGGTAGAGGCAGACAGGACAATCTGATAAAAAAAATATCCAATATGTATTGATCCATGTTAAAAAAAACAATAGCTTGTTACATGGCAGAATATGAGAGACTTCAGGCATAATCCAAGAACAAACTGTGAGTCGGCTAAACCAACGCGTTTCGTGCCATGAGTAACTGTCACATGACCCAAAATGCGTTGGCTTTGTCGACTCACAGTTTGTTCCTGGATTATGCCTGAAGTCTCTCGTATTCAAGCTATTGTTTTTTAACGTGGATCAACACATTTTGGATATATTTTTTTTATCGGATTATCCTGTCTGCCTCTACGTCCCAGTCTGGAAGCTGGTAATTTTTTGTTTTTGTTATAACTTGAACCTAAGCCACCTTTTGCCATGCTATCCTATGTTATAGGGCTGGTATTATCAAGAGACAAGCAGCTGCATCGATGTCCATCACCTGTGCATCACAACCTCTACTGTAAAAGCATACGTTCGCCCATGCGAGAGATCATGTTTATGAAGATATTCAGTTGAGAGCTATTCTATGTGTATGGTGGGCTCAGAAGGAAGGGTGGTTGGGAAAGTCAATCTTTATTTAAACCTGTGTTAACTTTTCAGCTGAAAACCGACTAGTCTTCGTAGGTAACCCCCCCTCCCCCTCCCCCCATGAGTATTGTTTCTTGCCTAGCTGTTAGCAGTGTTACTATAAAGGGGGCCAAATGTAACATCTACATGACTATGAGTGAAAAAAACGGCAGCAGTAAATCAAAAGAAATAATAAATGATAGAACCGAGTTTTCAGATCATCGCCGACAAACAAAAGTCTGCCAAAATCGATCAATAATAATCAAATTTGTATTAAACAAAGAAAAACAAACAAATAAAGCACAAAAAAACAGAAAAATCAAAATACAAATAGCTATAAAATGGGTGTTGGAGGAAATGTACTTTGGGGTCCTTTGTGCTGCTCACCGGGTGGGTATACTTTCTATTTTTTGGTTCTATTGTGGTAATTATTTATCCATCATGATGGATTCTTATACACTATTTATACCATAGTAACATGTATACACCCTAGGGGGCATCAGTGTTCCATAGCAATCGAATTTTAAAGCTATATGTATTTAGATTTTTCTGGCTTTTATGCTTTATTGGTTTGTTTTTCTTTGTTCAATACAAATTTGGTTATTATTGATAGATTTTGGTAGAGTTTTGTTTGTTGGCGGTGGTATGACTATGAGTGATGGCCATTTGTTGCATATTCCAACCAATGCATTGCCTTTAAGACTTGGGCATGTTTCTTATTTGGTCTACATCAGACATCTTTAGCCCTCTTGAGCCACATTCAATGTTAATGGGGTTGTCTCACTACAGGGATTGCTTTTTATGTTAAAGATCTTGCAAAAATAAGTCATTTTGCAATATATGTCCATTAACAGTGTCCTAGATTTCCCCTCTTGTATGGGCTGCACCAGCTCCTCAGGTTGCTATAGCTACAGACCTGCTTGATCTCTCCTGATAGGCTGCCAGCACAGGTTGCTATAGCTACAGACCTGGGTTCTACTGCAGCCTAGTGGATGCCAGTAAACACACCCCTGAATTCAAAATTAAACCAAGAAAACAGGTCTGAGGTAAGATAAATCAATGTAGTGAGACAACCACTTTAAGTTTTGCTTAGGAGCTGTATTAAACTCAGAAAGGTTGGAGACACATATCCCAGTAGAAGCAAAATTGATGAGTTTCAAACATTCGTTGACATCTATTTCTTTGTCTAATTTGGCACAAGTATTTTACTATCTGAACTGACATTTCTTGGTGGCAAGAATATGCCCACAATAACGTCAAATGGGGGTGCTGAGGTCATATGGTGAGCCTTTCAATAGAAGGTTGAAGGTCATATGTGGTTCCCAAGCCACTGGTTGTGCACCATTGGTCTGCATTATATTCCAGAGAGATTTATCAGTAGAAGGTCTATTTCATTCTCTGCATTATGGTGTTTAATAAAGATGAGTTAACAGTCACTTAAGAGAATACATCTGACTAATCCATTCCCATACGCTGGCAGAGACTATGGCTTGTTGTAGTGTTATTAGTCCTTGACAAGGTAAGTATTTGAGACCTGCATTGATCTTCTGAGTAAGCGTTTCTTCGTTTTTTGTAATTAATCCTGTCTTCCCGGTGATAAATTCAGACAGCAGTAATTGGATGTGATTTCTGCTCAGATACTTTTGTTGATAGAGCTGGGACCGCACCAAGATGATCCAGCTGAAATGCATGATCTTAAAGCATGAGCCTTGCCAGTCACTGCTTGAGCTGTCCCTTTATTTTATGGAGTACTTTAATTAAGGAAAAGGTGTTAAAACTTCAAAGCTTTCCAATCATATCTTGTTCATCTTACGAACCAGTTCAAAGTTCTCCTTTCTGAAATTAAATATATCATAGGCCTTTCATCTTTTTCTACCCTCAGTACCAATATTCTCTGTTACCCAGGAAGTCCACATTTTCCGCAGTTAACCTACAAAAAGAATTATCTATGCATTACAGTGAAATTATATTTCCTTCTTCTCTTCAGTATATTGCTGCTTGGGAAAGTGTAAAGACATTTTAAGCATAGTTGCCAACTTTCGAAAATGAAGAAGCAGGAGAATTTAGTGGGCGGCAAAAATTTGCATGGGCACGCCCATCTTGTTGGTATGCCACGCCCCTTCAAAAAAAGCCACCCCAAACTCCCCCTAACTGCAAAACGGTTTGGAAGAAAGCCAGGTAATGCCCTTATAGCAAGGTAGTAGCCCCCTTAACCAGGTAGTGCCCCTTACAGGCCGGTAGATTGCCCCTTGTAGCCAAGTAGATGCCCCCTCTGTAGCCAGGTAGGCCAAATTTGTAGCCAGGTAGACCCCCCTTTGTTAGCCAAGGTAGGTGCCCCCATTGTTAGCCCGGTAGGTGCCCCATTGTTAGCCAGGTAGGTGCCCCCATTGTTACCCAGGTAGGGCCCCCATTGTTAGCCAGGTAGGTGCCCCCATTGTTAGCCAGGTAGGTGCCCCCATTGTCAGCCAGGTAGGTGCCCCATCTGTTTGCCAGGTAGTGCCCATCTGTTTGCCAGGTAGTGCCCCATTGTTTGCCAGGTAGATGTCCCCTCTGTTCCCAGGTAGATGTCCCTCTGTTGCCAGGTAGTGCCCCATCTGTTAGCCAGGTAGTGCCCCCATCTGTTTGCCAGGTAGAGGGCCCCCTCTGTTCCCAAGGTAGGGCCCCCTCTGTTCCCAGGTAGTGCCCCCCTTTTTACCAGGTAGTGCCCCTCTGTTAGCCGGGTTTAGTCCCCCCATCTGTTAGCCAGGTAGTGCCCCCATCTGTTTCCCAGGTAGATCCCCCCTCTGTTGCCGGGGTAGGGCCCCCGCTGTTGCCAGGTTGTCCCCCCTCTTTTGCCATGTAGTGCCCCTCTGTTAGCCAGGTAGTGCCCCCATCTGTTAGCCAGGTAGTGCCCCCTTTGGTCAGGTAGTGCCCCCTCTGTTGCCAGGTAGTGTCCCCTCTGTTGCCAGGTAGTGCCCCCTCTGTTGCCAGGTAGTGCCCCTTTGTTGCCAGGTAGTGCCCCCTCTGTTGCCAGGTAGTGCCCCCTCTGTTGCCAGGTGATTTTCCCTCTGTTGCCAGGTAGTGCCCCTCTGTTGCCAGGTAGTGCCCCCTTTGATCCCAGGTAGATGTCCCTCTTTTGCCAGGTAGTGCCCCATCTGTTAGCCAGGTTTGTGCCCCTTTGTTGCCGGGTAGTGCCCCCTCTGTTGCCAGGTAGATGTCCCCTCTGTTGCCAGGTAGTGCCCCCCTGTTGCCAGGTAGTGCCCCCTCTGTTGCCAGGTAGATGTCCCCTCTGTTGCCAGGTAGTGGACCCCTCTGTTGCCAGGTAGTGCCCCCTTTGTTGCCAGGTAGATGTCCCCTTTTTTGCCAGGTAGTGCTCCCTCTGTTGCCAGGTAGTGTTCCCTCTGTTGCCAGGTAGTGCCCCCATTGTTAGCCAGGTAGTGCCCCCTTTGTTGCCAGGTAGTGCCCCCTCTGTTGCCAGGTAGATGTCCCCTCTGTTGCCATGTATTTCCACCTCTGTTGCCAGGTAGTGCCCCCTCTGTTGCCAGGTAGTGCCCCCTTTGTTGCCAGGTAGATGTCCCCTCTGTTGCCAGGTAGTGCCCCTCTGTTGCCAGGTAGTCCCCCCCTCTGTTCCCAGGTAGTGCCCCTCTGTTGCCAGGTAGTTGCCCTCTCTGTTAGCAGGTAGAGCCCCCTAAAGCTAATAAAATCAAATAATAAAATCCACTTACCTTACCAGGCTCCTGCAGCGTGGCCAGTCTGCCGATCTCTTCAGCGGGCGCGGGGGAAGGAGAGCAGCCGGCGTCACTCCCCTGCCGCGCGTCACTTCCCCCTGCGCCATTGACCTGTATGTACGGCGCACACACCGGCGCCGTACATCAGGGAGGGAGGAGGGAGGAGGGAGCGATCCCTCCTGCCTCCTCCCGCACAGTGAGACCGCGGGCGGGTGAGCGCCGCTGCGGCCGCTTCAACCCGCCTGTAGGAGCGGTCCCGGGGCGCAAGAGTAGCGCACCAGCGTACTCTTGCGCAGCGGTAATTTAAAGGACCCCTGCCGCCTGCAGGCGGCGGGAGGAATGCCAACTCCCCCGGGAGGGCGGGAGGGGACCCCAAATAGCGGGACCCCCCGCCAAAAAACGGGAGAGTTGGCATGTATGATTTTAAGCACTTCCTAACTTCCTAGTAGACGTCCTTTGCTAGGAGTCAAATGATGATGAAGTAGGGTCCTAGGCATGTTACAAAATTCTCCAGCTATGATCTCCAACTCTGGTTTATTAGAAAATTATCAAACACCCTAATCATTAAAAGTTCCTAAATACATATTAGGTTTATTATTGTGCTTAGTCCATTGAAAGAAAGAACCAGATTTTTGTTAGAAATATTCATTTCCTAGGATATTACTTTAAAGTGCTCATTTTCAAGGAGGGATTAAAGGGGGCGTATTGCTTCATCAGTTCGGCTGTTCTCTTGAAGCTTGATCCTCTCATTTCCTGAAATTCAGGGGCGTTTCTGCCCCTCCCAGCTGGGTGTTTCTTAACTGAAGGGGAATGACATCATCCCCCCGTCACGGTTCATGCTGGCTCCAGTGTGTGTCCCCCCCCCCCCACATGTCACTGTCCTCTCCCTATGCAGTCTTATTTTTTGTAAGAGCTGTTGACATACCTGCATTCAGTCGAAACAGGCTTCCATGAACTCAGCACTGATCTCGCACAGCTGGACGGCTGCTACAGTTGAATCCAGCACAGATCCCTCTCCCTTCATGTTTACATAAGGCACCAACACGCAGGAGCATTAAGGCACCGGGCACAATTCTCCTGTTTTCTGATTATAGAGACAGCTGCAGTGTCAATGAGGAGGCAGCTAACTGTATAGAGTGAAATTGTTCTCTGCCCCTAATTCTGAGTGAGAGGCAGGAATGAATACGACCGGGGGCTGAACAGAATGTAAATGAGCTCTCAGCTAGTGAAATGCAAGGAGGAGGAATCCGACCGGCACTGGGGAACTGTGTTTACAGAAACAGAAGATAAGGAATTACTGTGAGAACAAGACAGCTTTGCTAATGACATCCAATTGCAAAGTTGTTTGTTTTCACTGTCCCCTTTTTCTGAAGGCCATTTAATGAAATGATACAACCCCTTTAAAAGAGTGTTCTCATCTATGACATTTACGACCTGCAACAAGCACAGCCCTCTCTGCATCTATTATCCAGCTACAAGCACAGTATGTAAGCAGTCAGCACTGTCACTAAGAATATCAAGTACTATCCTACTCTTGGATTTATAATATCCTGGTATTATCCCTGATGAATCCCTTAAATTATGTGGGGAGAAACGCGTTGGACAAGAAGTATCGGGGCATGTATGTAATATAGATGTATTTATGTACCCGCCTGAAATGTGCAGTGCCCTGGAATCAAGGGCGCTCCAAAATAAATGATAATAATAATAAATAGATCCATCCATTGTTGTTTATTTATAGAGTAATAGAAATCTTTGGGCTATTTATCCACTATAGCCCTATTTGTCTACATATATCTATTGGCACACGTTGCATTTTTCCTAATGCTATATTTTACTAGACTAGGTTTTGTATAGGCATAGGTTCCGGGTGGTGTCGCCCTTATTGGGGCGAATGCTCCACATATGTGCTAGGTAGGTGACAATCTAGGGCATTGTTAGGTTTTTTGGGGGGGGTTTTTTGAGACGTTTATATCCATTTTATAGTTCTTTAATAATAATAAAAGTTGAGTCTTAATTTCTCAATAGTGAAAGTAACTTCACTGTGGTCATTTGAAGCACAACAGCACCCAGCAGCCACTGAGACACGCACGAACATGGAATTTATAATATCAATTTATTTATACAAGGCCAACATATTCTGCAGCATTTTACAAGTTAGAGGGTATAAGTACAGAAAAATACATTACATAGTAAAAAGTTTCTAACAGATCAAACAAAAGGTGTGAGCGCCCTGCTTACAAGAGTTCACATCCATGTGAGTTTAAGGGTGAGATGAAAGCTGAGAAGTGTTTAGTTTACATGATGCAAAAGCAATATTTGGTTCAGCACATCCAAAAAACCTCTTAAAAAAAAATAAGCATGGGTGCACGCTGTTGTGGCTGTAATATAAATACACATAGCAATACCAGCAGCACACTATATTAGAATACATGAAAAAAACATTCCTGCTTTAAAGTTGAAAGGTGGGCTTAAGCAGTTTTGATCAAAAGTGTAAACTAAGAACCTCAAAAAACATTCATGTTTTGGTCATGTTGGGCAACTGGGCATGGAAGGCTGAGACTGCTTTTTACCAAGAAAGGAGAAGAAAGAACTGCAGAAAGCAAGAAGCATTTACAGTCTGCGCAATTATGTACAGTAGCTGTAGAGTGGGCCCAAGAATCAACTCCGCTGGTGGGCTCCTTCCATTTTCCTTAGGTGCTTATAATCATCATAGCTGAATCCTATAGCTACTTAAACCCTGCCTTCCTACCTATATGGCCCCTATACCCTGCCTGCCTATCTACAAAGGGCCCTGTAGCTACCTATACCCTGCCTGTCTAAATGGATCCCATATAGCCTAATGGGCACGGATTGAGGTGCTAGAAAAGTGAAGATTCTAATATATTTGTGTCTAAATCTGCAGGGACAGGTGGCCGGGAGAAGTCATCATGGTGGTGTGGAACGGATGCAGAACAACAGGGAAAGTCAACGACTCGGTAGAGAAACATCACCTGTGAGTCACAAGATGTAACTACACTATAATCACTTACATGTGTGCAGAGTCTGTGTACACTGGTGTCTACCACTATATGGTCACTGTATGGCAGTACTATTGGTCTTTGTAGACTGATCATTAATATTAATAGTGGTATTATTCAGTCACTATGTGGTGGTAATTTGTGGTCATGTTCTGGCGGTATAATCAGGTCTATATGTAGTAGCGTTATTGGTTATGTTGGTCTTGGTATAATTGGATTTTTGATAGTAGCAGTATGATGGTGATATTTATGGTGAGGTATTTGCCCCTTGTATTATGTAGTAATTGCATGTCATGGTAAATGTTCGTGGTCGGGGAGGCGGGCGAGGTGGGGGCGTTGGGGGCCCCATCCAAAAGTTTGCTATGGGGCCCAGGCATTAAATATAGCAGTCATGTAATCAAAATATGGCACAAATTCAACGTTTGTGTGGTGTTAGTGCCTGCTGGGTGCTGCTGTCCCTGTTGTTTGTGTCTCAATTTAGCATTTCAGCCACTATAGTGTGCGCCAATGTACTTGTTTCACTATTGTTTTGATGTGCTGACTAACGTGTCTTTCAATTTATGGCATCTGCCATGTGTGATAGATCGGGGTCCCAGAGATAGGTTTGGTAGCTCCATTTGAAAAATCCCAGTCATCGCGTTCTGCATAGACTTTAACCCCTTCCCGCAAATGGACGTATGCATACGTCCTGGCGATCGCGCGGGCTTGCGGGCGAGCCGCGCGCGATCGCGACATGGGACCAGCGGTAAATTACATCACCCCCGGCCAGACTTTTTGGACCAAAATTTCTTACTATCTTAAAGCACAATGTGTCACGAGAAAACAATCTCTGAATCACATGGATAGGTTAAAGTGTCAAAAAGTTATTCTCACATAAAGTGATACATGGCAGATTTAAAAAATGGGCCTCTGTCAGAGAGGCCAAATCTGGCTCCGGCGGTAAGGGGTTAAAAGAGTGGTCATCTCGCCTGGGTAAAGCCTTATAATAAAAAAATATGGGAATCAGAAAACAGAGGGCACTGTATCTCTGTTCTCTCTTTAGGTGTGAGTCCCAAGTCTATATATTATTTATGGCACATCCCATGGAAAGTAAAAAAAAAGACACAATAGCAAAAATCGAAATGCATTCATTTGTCTGGTGCTTGTATACAGGGCTTACTGCTCGTCTTTAGGTCCATTTTTAGAGAATAAATCATTGTAACCCTTTGGTTAGTCCTTAAAGAGGACCTGTGCCCTCTCCTGACAGGTCTTTTTTAGTAAATATTTGTGTTCCCTGGGAAATAATTCAGGAGCATCTTCTGTGTTCTGTTGTTCCTCTGTTTTTTTCTATTCCTCAGTCAGATGGGTGTTACCATTCCAGTTTTCAAGTGCACGCGCCTCTGCACACAATGACTCTTCAGCACTGATTGGACTATGTCAGACTATGCAGGGACAACCCCCAAATGGTAACACCCAGCTGCCAGATTCAACAATACATTTCTAGAAGTAATAACCAAGCACAATACAGAGTTATAGGAAAAAATGATCCTTGTATTTCAAAGATAACACAAGTATTTACTAAAGTGGACATGTTAGGAAATGTCACATTTAAAGCTCTGTTTATGCGAGAGTTAAAGCGTTCTCAAGGATTTAGGACTGAGTACAGTATGGTTACATCTATCTCATTATAGCCATATAGTTTCCCAGTGTGGTTAGTACATCCTTAGTTATTCTAACATTGCCCATGTGGTCACTGTGATGGTGCTAGGAAAACACGTTGATAGTCGGGGGGGGCTTAAACATATTTTGATCAAAATGTGTGAACTAAGAACCTCAAAGTTTTTTTCATATATTGTAGATGGCATTAACGCTTTTGTAGGTTTCCCTGTTGTTTATAGCTCTTTTTGCTGATGGCGTACTACTGATATTGGAGTATGTGTACATGTACCACAGCCATGTCAGTGTACACCTAGGTTCACAGTGTTTTTCAGAATTTTTTTTTTTGTGCAGAACTATACGTTGCATTTGGCAAGTATTGCTTTTAACTTATACAGGAGGAATGGATGCCTCCATTTTTGGTTTTCTGAACCCCGCCCACCTGCACGGGTTACTAGATCAGTGCGGTCTGCTTATATAGCTGGTGCCTTTTTTCTCTCTGGATTATAGAAGTCTGATGACTCAATGAGAGGTCTGAACTGGAGAAAGGGAGAGGTAGGAATAGTATAGGACAATCCGTACTGAGGCCCCGTTGATAGTCGGCGGATGGCTTAAACATATTTTGATCAAAAAGTGTGAACTCAGAACCTCAAAGTTTTTTTCATATATTGTAGATAGGAAAACACCATGACACTTTGTCTGTTGTATGCTGGTTTAACTGAGCAGTCATATTGTCAACCATTGGCTCTAAAGGCCAAACACACATCAAGATAATTGGAGCCAACAGCTGATGGAATGACACAGACTTGTGACACTTTGTCCTAGCAATAAATGGGGTCATAATAGTATTAGACATTTGTGCCATTTTCTTACCAATATCCATTCTATAAAAAAAAATCCTGTAAGGTTGTGTTCACATCTACTTGTTGTTGCTTTTTTGTGCTTTTGTCATGTTTTCAAAATTGTGACCAAAAAAATGCTTAACAAAAATGTCATGTGTGAACTAACCTTAAAAATAGATCAGATAAAAATGCATCTGAAGGCTGGCCAAATAACAAATTAAAGTGAGAAACCATTTTTCCTCTATGATAAGAAACATTTTATTATGCAAATGTTTATTCTACATTATGCAAATATTTTGCTCTGGTTTATTTAAAATGGAACAAATACAGAAATGCCATTTATAGGGTAATTTGTTCCTATTGTACATAACAAGTGCAGCAAAACTAGACATTTGCAATCAAAGCCTTATTGTGCCATTCAGAGTCATAGGAACTATTTGCAAGATGAATATTTGATATAAAAGTAAATACTCATATTGTAATCAGGCTAAGGTGTTATTGTGCAAAGTCGTTTCCTGAAGTCTGATGGGATATATTGTTCCTGACTAATGCTCCCATAGGAGATAAGCAGTGCCAGAACTGCCTGCCACCATTCACCTCCAGCCAGTCCTTACATGAATGCAGGGGTTCTAAGTGCCACCATATAGGTCCATACTCACAGCTTGGCCATGTGCATGATGGGCTATGTGAAAATCAGCAGAATTCCTGATCCTCTTTACATCCTTTTGTTCCGCTGTCAGTTCACTTCTTCTCAGGTTACTTCAGAAGGTATTGTTGATAGAGTCAACTACTCTATAAGCTTCCACCTGCATGTAACAACCTTGAAAATTCCAGCATAGACAGGAGACAGCTGCAGAGTCTTTCATTGACACAAGGGGAGCATTACTTGTAAATAATAAGATTCATCAGTGTTTTAAGAACAGATATTTTTGAAATTTCCGTATGTTCCTCTGTGAACATTTCCAATAAATTATCATATACTGGTTAATCTCATCAAACATGAACTACAGCAAAAGACAATTCACACATCCAGACTTTGCCCCTAAAAAGACAATCATCAAAGCCAAATTCAGGGTTGGACTGGTCCACCAGAATTCCAGAGGAGCCTCTGGTAGACCTAAGCTTGAACACAATAATATACCCCTAAAAAATCAGGGCTCCAAAAAACTAGGGCAAGACAGACTTATTTGCAGCTAACTTTAGAACCCATTACAAGATATCCTAATAGACCCTGCATGTGAAGTGATAACTATATACAGTATATTTACTATTTTGCCATAGGCAAACTTAAACTCTATCAGTTCTCTATCTATAAAACACAAAAACGTAACTTTCATTATGTATAACACTTAACCTCTATACGCACTATTTAAAAACCTGATTTCTAACCTCTCAATTTATCCCTTTCTACTTCTGAAGTAATAACTCCTTTTCTATTATCAAGTCTGGTGGAATACCACCTATTAACAGGAAAACCTTATATATACAGTAATTTACTAACTCCAGTAAGGGATCCCAAGCCTCCTACTTGGGCAGTCATCCCTAATCTGATTGACATAAAACATATAAGGTTTCCTTGTCATACCCTCTGCAGCGGGTAACACTTGTAGACAGAGGAGAGAAATCACAATTTAAAACGTCATGCCTGACCTCCCCAACATGTTTCACCAGCTAAACTGGCTTCATCAGGGGTTAGGGGTCCGGTCCCATGTGGCCTAAGCTTATTTCCTTTTATATCATTTTAGGTACACACCCTATTCAGGTGCTCACCAATTAGCCACCAGAGAATCAACAAAACCCATTCCCCCTTTTACTCTCCTGTATGCATACTGATACTATGTGCTGCTGCTGCCACTATGTTCTTATAAACAACATTCGTCAGACAAGTTCACCATCTCCATAACGGGCTTGCGCCCTATCTTACCATGCCGCCCGCACCCGCATACTGTATCAATGGAGATATCTGCCCTGACTGTGATGGACTTCCGTCCCATTTCTCTCATATTATTGTGTCTGCGTGGCTCACCAAGAAGCAGAATAGGTGTTACATTCCACAGCACACTACCAGCTTTATCACCTCCCATGAACCCCTTCTCCTCCATATCTATTATGCATATTCATTGGGAATACAGACTCCATTGTACTGTACACTATTGTCTTAGTCTCTTCCCATAAACCACTTCTCCTCTGTATCTAATATACATATTCATTTTAATAAAACTACAGGCCCTATGGTTAGCCCGCCCCCCCCCGTCCACAACTTCACCTCCCACCTTCCCCATTAAATATTCTTTCTTACAGGTCACGGCTAGCCACCTAATTCATTACGTTACAAGGGGAGTATGCAGAAACGTTAGTACATTCGTGCTCTATTGTATTTGCATACATTTGTATTACATATATTGTATTTAAAATTAGCACAAAATCTACGCATTGAGTAGAAACAATAAATCTATACATAAATAGATGTACACATGAATAGATGGTAATCTACTCCCGAGCTGCGTCTCGTCATAGCAACGTAAGTGAGTATATTATATGATTCAGTTGCTAACAAACTCTTCATGCACAGAAACAATATACATATATCCCAATTTGTTAAATAGAAACGGTGGCCTCATGTGATAAATACCTATCATCATTGCAAAGCACTCCGAAAATGGGGGACCCGGTGGGGGCAGAGGAAGCAGGAGGGAGAGGGGGGAGAAGAGAAAAAAAAATGTGAACTCTGGTGCTCCTATAGTCATATATTCAACCGTGCTTGTACCACTGACCGTACTTAATCACATGTATTATGTTTCTTCAAAAATTATATAGGAAATCAGCAGGATTAAATAAATGCTGAAAATGAAAAGCCTTCATTTAGGCCTTTGGGGTTCAATGTATTGAGTCTGTATATCCATCTTGCCTCTTCCTGCACCAAAACTACATCCAGATCGCCCTTTCTTTCCTCTAGCTTTTTCACACAGATGCCCCAAAATTTTAGCATCTCTATTTCATCATTATGTACTTCCAAAACGTGTCTCGCTAGGGGGGTGTCACCTCTAGTTTTAATAGTACTCAGATGTTTCAAGATCCGACGACAAAACTCCTGTAAGGTTTTTCCCACATAGATCTTGGGGAAGGTACACATAGCCCCATAAATCACCCCTCTGGTTTTACAGTTGATGAATTGTCTTATCTCAAATCTTCTCTTATCAATGGGATTAACAAATTCTTTAGTTTTCCATATAAATGGACAACATTTTGGAGACTATTTAACTATATACAGTATCTAACAAAAGAGAGTACACCCTTACATTTTTGTAAATATTTTGTTATATCTTTTCATGGGACAACACTGAAGATATGACACTTTGATACAATGTAAAGTAGTCAGTGTACAGCTTGTATGACCGTGTAAATTTGGTGTGCCCTCAAAATAACTCAACACACAGCCATCAATGTCTAAACCGCAGGCAACAAAAGTGAGTACACCACTTGTGCCCAATTTTGCATTTTCCCTCCTTGGCATCATGTGACTTATTAGTGTTTCAAGGTCTCAGGTGTGAATTGGGAGCAGATGTATTAAATTTGATGTTGTCACTCTTACCCTGCCTCATACTGGTCACTGGAAGTTCAACATGGCACCTCATGACAAAAAAATTGTCTGAGGGCCTGAAAAAATAATTATTGCTCTACATAAAGCTGGCCTGGGCTATAAGAAGATTGCCAACACCCTGAAACTGAGCTGCAGTATGGTGGCCAAAACCATACAGTGGTTAAACAAGACAGGTTCCACTCAGAACAGGCCTCACTATGGTCGACCAAAGTTGAGTGCACGTGCTCAGCGTCATATCCAGAGATGAGTGCAATGCTTCAGAGGTTACAGGGGTGTGCAGTCAGCCTGTCGGTGCTCAGACCATATGCCGCACACTGCATCAAATTGGTCTGCATGTCTGTCGTCCCAGAAGGAAGCCTTTTCTAAAGATTATGCACCAGAAAGCCCCAAAATAGTTTGCAGGAGACAAGCAGCCTAAGGACATGGATAACTGGAACTATGTCCTGTGGTCTGATGAAACCAAGATAAACTTATTTGGTTCAGCTGGTGTCATGTGTGTGGCAGCAACCAGGTGAGGAGTACAAAGACAAGTGTGTCTCGCCTACAGTCAAGCATGGTGGTGAGAGTGTCATGGTTTGCGGCTGCATGAGTTCTGCTGGCTCTGGAGAGCTATACCTCATTGAGGGAACCATGAATGCCAACGTGTACTGTGATATACTGAAGCAAAGCATGATCTGGGCCTCAGAGCAGTATTCCAACATGTTAATGACCGCAAACATACCTCGAGGATAATCACTGCCTCGCTAAAGAAAATGAGGGTAAAGGTGCTGGACTGGCCAAGCATGTCTCCAGACCTAAACCCTATGGAGCATCTGTGGGGCATCACCAAACAGAAGGTGAAGCAGCGCAAGGTCTCTAACGTCCACCAGCTCCGGGATGTCGTCATGGAGGGATGGAAGAGGATTCCAGTGGCTGCAACCTGTGATGCTCTAGTGACCTCCATGCCCAAGAGAGTTAAGAGAGTGCTGGAAAATAATGGTGGCCACTCAAATTATTGACACTTTGGCACAATTTGTCCATTTTCACTTAGGAGTGTACTCATTTTTGTTGTCAGCGGTTGAGACATTGACAGCTGTATGTTGAGTTATTCTGAGGGAACACCACATGTTATACAAGCAATACAATGACTGTTTTACATTGTATCAAAGTGTCATATCTTCAGTACTGTTCCAGGAAAAGATCTAATATAATATTTACAAAAATGGGAGGGGTGTACTAACTTTTGTGAGATACTGTACATGACCTGCATAGACAGAGACTGGAAGCTCAGAGTAGTTTCCTCTGCAGGGTCCAAGAATCTTTAGTCCAACACTGACCAAAATATTTTTGGAGGTTAAGACCTCTAACTTCCGTCCTACTGTCAGCAGAGCCTTTTTTTGGGACACGGACTGCAATAGTTATACCGCTGTACTAATGAAGCTTATGGAGGATCTGCAGTGATCCATCTAGAAAAGTCATGTGCAATATCCCTAAGGGTATGTTCACACGCCGTTTGTGTTGGAACCATGCGCTGATCAGCGCGCAATTCCAAAGCACGGAGGAGGGCGGCCGGGAGCCGGCCCCATAGGGATGCATTGTCAGCGGGGCATAATCGCTTCACATGTCACTTCTCTCCCTGGGCGTACAATACGATCGTATTGTAAGTGCGGGGAGACAACGCGTAATACATAGCTCTCTATGAGAGCTATGAATTACCGTAATTGTGGCGTGCATTTCGCCGCATATAAAGCGCAATTCGCGGCGAAATGGCAACAATGATGCAAAAATAAGAACTCAAAAAACTTAAAAATAACATTTTGTGCTGTGTTCTTGATCCTGCAACACGTTTGCCTTAAAGAGGTTTTCTGACCATGCAGTTTTACAGCCACAGCCACCTTTAGGGCTCGTCCCCACGGCAAAGAGCAAATACCAGATTATCCGACCGGCATATGCTCTGTTTTGGGGCCGTGCCCACGGCTGCAGGGGGACAGCTTTTCTCTGCAATTAGCGGATTCAAGCCCTCCCCCTTCACATAGACATATTCATATTCCGACCGAAAACCGGGCAGAAGAATGGACATGTTCTATGTTTTTGAATAAAAATCCGTAAAGTGGGGACTGCTTCACGGATTTTCCATTAAGGTCAATGTTAAAAGTTGTCACCTGGTTTACAGAAAGTTTTCAAAACTGAAAACCGTCTGTAAAACCGGGTGAAAACCCATGCGGTAGGGACAAGCCATTAGGGTGCATTCACAGGGCAATGAGAAAATACCGGTCAGATTATCCGAACGGTATTTTTTTGCACCTAAGGGGACAACTTTTGTCCACGGTTTGTGAATTCAAGCCATCCCCTTAATATAGAACTGTTTATGTTCTGCCCGAAAACCAGGCTGAAGAATGAAGTTTCTCTTTACACTGGTGGTGTAAAAAAACGTCCGGCAGAAAATCAGTGTGAAGTGAACTACTGCCCGGATTTTCTATTTAATTCTATGTAAAGGTTGACAATCGGTTTACAGACAGTTTTCAGATTTTAAAATCCAACTGAAAATCCTGCTGTGGGGATGGGCCCTTAGACTTACATGTGCTCTCAGGCTGTGGGTGGGTCTATAGCAGTGATTGGCATATCTGCTCTGCTATTCCTAGCTGTTCCTGTTACACTGAAGTAAGTGCAAGAGATTTATAAAGTGTCTTACACCAGACTGTAGAACCTATTAACTTAGCTAAATAATCAGAACAAAGGCAGCTTAGAGCAATGAGAGATAAGAGATAGAGGAATAGGTGAGGAGGATGGTCGTAACTAGAGAAACCTGTGTGCTCTAAAAGAGATTGAATCTTCTCTATCCCGTGACCAAGGAAAAATCGACAAAGCATTGTATTTGTAAAAGTTTTCAATTACCTGTCCCTACGTGATAAAAGCTAATCATTGAAGTGAGAAAACCCCTTTAAAGATGAGCAACGTGTGTAGTTACATAGAACTGCTAGTTCCTACCGCCGTGTTACCGCTGCCCAGCCCCGCTGGCGAAACCCACGCCCCCCACGGACCCGGGCCCCCCACTGCAGACCCCCCACTCTCCATACGGGCCAGCAATGCACGCACCGCATCCGCCACGCCCCCCCGAACGCATCATGTGCTCCGGACACGCCCATCGAGCCGGGTCATGTCGCGCCTCCCCCGAGGGGGCGGGGCCCCAGTCCGGCGCGTCACTGGATAGATTTTCTGTATACATTTTTTTACAGCAAACCAATAGGTGAAAATCTTCAGCAGATTGTGTCGATTTTACCCCATTCAAGTCAATAGAAAATTCACAAAAGAAAACAAAGTGCTGTGGTTTGAAATTTTTGCGCAGCAGATACATTTTCATGTGCTGAAAATGTTCCCCACATGGGCATGAGATGTGTATAATGTGCATATAACATCTGCAGCAAATCTGTCCTGTGAGCATTCACTCTAAGGCTAGGTTCACACGGCTTATTTGCCGGCCCATAGACTTGCATTACCAGTGGTGCGTATACGCCGCTAGTAATTCACATGTCACTTATCTCCCCCCGCGGCGGATTCGCCGAGCAGGGAGAGGAGACGTAATCCATAGTTCTCTATGAGAACTGTGGATTACCGTAATGACTGGGACGTATTCCAGCCATAATTTGCGCACTCCGGCGCGTAATTACGGACTGAAATACGTCCAATTTTAAGCCGTGTGAACATAGCCTAAGGGTAAGTTCACATGGCTTAATTGCGAGGCGTACTGTACGCCCCGCAATTACGCCGGGTGTTTGGGAGCTCGGACTGATCGGCGCGTACTCCCGCAACGCTGGGGGGAGCCGGCAGCCCGCCGGACCCATAGACATGCATGACTCGCGAAAGTGACATGTTACTTATCTCCTCGGGCGTACAATACAATCGTATTGTACGCCCGGGGAGAGGAGGCGTAATCCATAGTTCTCTATGAGAACTGTGGATTACCGTAATGATTGGGGCGCATTTTGCCCCAAAATAAGCTATAAACATACCCTAAGGGGGCCAAGAAGAGACAGTGCTGCATAGGATAATAATGAATGTAAGGCTGGCCTTGATTCCAAACTTCCTTCCAGCCAATGAGTTCTGCAGTTAAAATTTACCTTTCTTTAAACCTATGTAATGCCCAGGCTAATGCTGGCCCTCGGGGAGCATGGGAAATCCGCTGTGGGCCCCTGGGCATAGCATGTTTGTGACTCATTTTCAGGTAGAAAGGCAAAGTGAAAAGTGGGCTCCAAATATCAACTTCATTGGTGGGCCCCTAGAATCAACTCAACTAGGTGATTACACTGATCATGTGCTAGAATATTTGACTAATTCCTCTACAATAATATGCATATTTGTTATACTGTTATATATCTTCGTATGCTCTGGTTACCCTAATGCACGCTAGTCTGGCACATGTGCAAACCATCATGAACCATTTGTGTGGGCATCTTACATGATCATAAACGATCCCTTGATGCAATGTGAATGTTTTGTTCTGCATTAATGAATTTTACTGCAGAAGAGTCTGTGCCAAGTATTGTCACACACTAACCAAGACATCTTCACCTGATGCTAGGACTGAAAGCAAATCTGAAAGCATCAGGAAAAAAAGATTTCTTAATAACTTCTTCCCTTATGGTATTTTCCAACACCGAATTTGTGGGGCGTACTTCAGCACATATTTGTGCCAAAGTACGCCCTGCAAATACATTAAAATCACTTACAAGTCCAGCTCTCATTGAGTGCTGTGTAAAATCATCGTTCAGAAGACGATGATTTTACGTTTGTATTTTTCGCCGCATAATGTACGCCCATAAAAAGAAGTGACCCGAGAAATAAAGGATTCGAGAAGAAAGGTTTCATTCTCCAGAGGAGAAAAGCCTTCTTCACTATGATAGCTCTGAATCTGTGTAATAGCCTACCTGAGGAGCTGGCCAAAGCAGGAACAATTGAGGGTTACAAGAAAGGCTTAGATAACCACTTACTACTAAATAATATTCATGCGTATGTAGCCGTTTAAAATATCTATATCTAGTCTGATGGCAACTCGGAGATAAGGAATGAAATCTTCCTTAGGATAGATTGGCTCTTGCCTTATGGGTTTTAAAGTCTTGATCAGCAGGGAAAACTAAGCTTAACAAAACTCCTGATCTCCCTCCTTTATCCACTTTTTTCCCATCCTTGGTTAACTTGATAGATGTGTGTCTTTTTTCAACCGTACTAACTATGTAACTAAATACAGAGTGTAACGGTCTGCGGTTGGACCCCTGGCCACCGAAAGGATGGTTTTTCCCTCACCAGGGAGGGGAATCAAAGTAGGCCCCGGGTATTCACCAAGCCCCCCGAAAAGCGGGAGGGACTTTGCTGCGAGGGGAGTCTGCGGGTCGTTCCAGGGGGAACTTGCTTCCGGTGGCGGCCAAGGGGTTAGGCAAGGTAAGTTTCATCAGGCAGGCGTAGTGGGGAAAACAGGAAGGTCAAGGAGGCGGCAGAGATTCGTGGTCAATAAACGTGGCAAGGGTTCGTACACAGAATCAAGACAAGGGTTCGGGACTTTTTCACAATAGGCAAGGGGCAAAAAGATGGCAGGGTCACCGGGAAAAGGCGGCTTTAGGAGCACGCCGGTAAGGCCAAGCCCCTTTTAAATTTAACATCCGGGCACCGGTCCTAGGGACAGGGCCGCCGCGCTGGGGACGAAACGGACGGGCGGAGCGTGGGGTAAGGGGACGGGGCACCGGCAGGGGGCGAGCGGCCCCTTTGACCCGAATGCGGGACGGGGCGCCCCCACAAAAGGGCACAACGGCTGGCCCCGGGGGGGCCGGGGGTCGCAGAGGCGTGTGACACGGGTATGGGAGGCCCAATGATGTTGAAGTCCCTTACAACAGGTACTTTCAACAACGCTAACAAAGGCATATTGCATCGCGTACCCGTGCATGCCACAATACACCGTGTGAATGCAGTTTTTGAAACTAAAAAACCAAGAACGGATTTCAAACAAGGCAAAGTCTCAATTTTCCGTAATACGTGTCCTCCAATTATGATTCATTCCTGGATTTGGCTTTAAAAACTGCTTTAAAAAAACCAACGTTCGAAGCGCTTTGGATTATTCAGCCTAACCACATTTTTGATAGATTTTGTTTTTTCATTTAATTAAACTGTAAAAAAATGCTTTTCATAATTTTAGTAAAGATTTGATTAAATTTAAAAAAAAATTATAATCATTTAAATATATGTTATATTCTATCAATCTAAGGTCCATATTTATCAGGTTACTTACAAAAAGGGAAAAATGTCATCAGAAAAAATAAGTTAAAATATAACTTTTATTATAACATTTAAAATATATAACACATGGACAAAGAAAGACCTGCAGTAAGAAATGTCAAAATAACAAACCACACAAAACACAAATACAAAAAAAACAGAAATATAGATGAGTAGAAAAGAGAGGAGAGATAGTATAATCTGTCCTTAGATGATCCTAGACAACTATCCAATTACTCTAAACTCCTTATAGAAAAAACGGGGTAGTTGCCCCGAAAAGGGCACCTCCATCCGAAACCCAGCTCTGTGGTTTACTAGGATCACCCTAAAAAAAAACCTCAACAACACAAGTCCTGACATGTTTCAAACCTCTCAGATAGTATAAGGATCTCCTCAGGGGATAAATACAAGAAAATGCAGGAAAGAAGGGTATTAGTAATGGTACAAAAAAATAAGACCACAAAATCAAAAGTAAATCCACAAATCCTCCAAATATCACAGATATCTTAATAATCAAAAAGACAATGTAATAGCAGACCCATGTATACATCTGGATAAATACTTTGAAGTGACTACAGCAAAAAAACAAAATTAGCACGTTAGTTCAAGATATCAATAAAGTGGAAAGGATAGGTCAAAGCAACAAACCCAAATACCAAAAAGATGCTTGTACTGTATGCAGGAAGAAAAATCCAAAGGGCATTTATAAATTCAAATACCAGGATAATGTTTATATATCGCAGTTCTGAGCGTATATAATCGAGAGTAACAACTAGCTCAGTAATATCAAAAGAGATAGATCCTACCTCAGCTAGATGACCACTGGTAGGTTATCCAGGCAGAGAATAAGATAAAAAAACAACAAAGATAAATACCAAATAATAATTAAACAATACTCCCAATTCATATAAAATAAATGCCAATAGACAAAGAATACCTTCAAAGTATATCGACAAATGGTTGGTATACACACTTTGGGCCATTGGGGTGAGAAATTGGTGGGGCAGAGACGGGAATGCCAGGGCATCCAGCACTGTAAATAATGGGTCCCAAAGACGCGCGGTTTAATGAGTAAATTGTACCAATACAAAAACAAAGCGTCCATTAATCAAATTTTGCGTCGCCCCAAATTAAGTTAAAATTATCGGAAAAAAAATTTACTATTTATCAAAAAAATTTTTTTTATTAAATTATAATACATAGCCATTAATAAGTCGACAAATGGGCATATTTTTTTAAAGTGAGCCCACTTTTTGGGAGTACAAAAAAGTAAATAGTTGGTGTTGTAAAAGAGAAAATAGGGGACAGGCGAGCTCGCGTAACCTGTAAGGTTAAAAGCTGTAAGGGGAGGGAATGAAAAAACCGCCCCCTTTTGGGGTTGAAGGGGATGGTCAACTCTGTAGATGAATAAATAGCGAGCAGTCTCAGGGAATCCACTGCACTTCAACTGGTTGACTGGGTATATAGTAACCTTCTTTCATTCTGAGGAAGCACCTGAGGAAGCGTGGCATGCGCCCGTGCGATACGCATAGTACCTTTGTTCTTATTTCTTTAATGCTTTATATTTAATGTATTTTGATGACTGTTAATTGCTAAAATTAAAACTGATATAATTTATTTCCTATTTTGTCAGCTTCAGCTAAAAACCTTATTATTTTCCGTTTGCATACCTACTGCTTGAGCGCCACCATAGGTCCGTATTATATACCCCATCCAATACATTTGGATGAAAGAAAGTTATTAAGATAGAAAAAGTGATGACGGGGTTTGAAGTGTCCCCAAAATTTATTTCTACGTACGACAAGCTCGCCAATTTGAGTTTAGAAGCTCAACAGTGAGCATGGCTAGAGGAAATCATATGCTCCAACACATTTATTATGGACAAAAGACCGAAAGTGGTGCACAAAAAGTAGCACAGCTTAAAACCCAAAATTTATTTTTGGGGTTATTTTTCTTTAAAACTCCAGTCCCAATGGTTCAATAATTGTCCCAGTAATGTGTCAGCTATTTACTTTGTTAAATTATGGATGCTGTAGTAAAAATGTATTAATGACCTGATAATTTATACTCCATACAGTGCATTTAGAAAGTAGCCCTATATAATGTAACTAGCCTTGTTTCTTTAATACAATAAAAAATTAAAACTTTTTTTGTTTGAAATTTGCATTTTTAACCTCTTAAGGAATATTTTTTTTATTTTTTTCACCACGCTCATTATTTCTTTGATGCCTTCCCAAAACCCACCAAATTTTTTTTCCATTACGAACATAAATGTAACAGCCCCAAAGTGGATCCACTGGACCCCCGCAAGCGGGAGTAAGGCCCCCCAGGGGGGCGGAGTCTAAGTGGGTCCATTTCACCAGCCCCCCGCAAGGTGGGAACCTGCGGCGGGATTCCACCAGGTCGCTACCCCTGACGTGGCTTGTTTGCGGAGGCAGCTGAGGTGCAGTGAGGTACCAGACGTAAGGCAAACTCGTAGTCGGGGACAGGCAGGAAGGTCAGGGCGGCAGGGGGAAGGGGGGTGGGCGGTAAACCTTTTGATCCCTGGGGGAAAAAAGGGGGAAATGAGGAATATTAGGGACAGCGCCCGGCAATTTAACCATTCCCCCAGTGGCCCCTTTTTGTTTCAAGGCCCGGCTTGGGAACGGAGCGCGCCCACCGGGGGCAGCAGGAGGGGAAAAGAAAGGGGCGGCTTGGGAGCGGACTCCCCAAAAAAAAACCCAAAATATTGCGGGCGACTTAGCGCCGCAATTCACCGTGTAACATTCCCCAATCCGTCGATCCAAAAAAAGATTACAGCCGGGGGACCACTAAAAAAAATGATTTTTTAATCAATCAATCAATGGCAGCTTATTGGTGGTTTCCAGGTACTAGATTTCAAATAAGAAATTCTTCTACACTGCACAAGGTATAACTTTGACAAAATATATTAAAGAAGAGTTTATATTTGCTGTCTAGAGCTGATATCAGAAGCATAGCTGTATATTGAGTTTTCATGGCATTAGACGTCTTCTGTTTAGTCATAAATCAGCTGATGCCTAGCATCTACCCCAGGCTCTGTCTGCGGTGTCTGGGGATGTTTGCCCTCTCCTTTTTTTCCCCTTTCGACGACTGTGTTCCCAATTTGTTTTTTATATTTTTTTAAGATTAAAAAAAAAACTAAATAGGCAAAGTAAAAAAAATCAGGAACCGGTGACCTTTTCTTTAATGTCTTTCATGCTTCACATGCAATTCCTTGTTATTTGTTAGCATCAACATTATTCTAACCTTTAATTGGAGCCTGTGTATAACATAGGACAGATATCTGCCATCTAAGTGGTAGCATTAGCAAGGAATTTGTAAGATATATTCCGGGCCACATAGTTTGCAGTGGAAAATGCAACTTTGTCCCTAAAACCAACGTATTCATAATATACTTATTGGCTAATGAGTTATTTTGCAGCCTTCCCTATGCCTTAGGCCAGGTTCCCCGCTTTTCCCATATGCTTTTTGACATACAAAATCAACATTTTTTTAACAAGACAAAAAAACATGACATCAAGGTCCCATTTACCATAATGGGAATAAGCGCGCATCAGGCACACAACTGCGCTTTCTTGCCACATTATGGGCCAAGTATGAACCTGTTTTGGTCTAAAATCAAACTTTTGCTCATGGTTTCTTGAGCAAAAAGTGATTTTGACCTAAAAAGGGTTCCCACATTGGGGCCCATGTGTTGAATGAAAAAACAGGAGTGCATGACTATTAGCACTTAAACATGCCAAAAAGCGCTTCAATTACAATAAAGTCTCTAGTACTGTAAAAATACATACAAATAAGAAGCTAAATAAGCTCCAAAAGATATCTCAACTAAAGAAAGCGTGCATGAAAATACAAAAAAACTTGATTACAAACACCATGAAATAAGCATTTATTTCACTGCAAAAAAAGTCTATATAAACATTATCTGCTCACACTACTGTCATGGTGTCCATTGGAATAGAAACTATGACGGCAGTGCCCAGTTGGCAGTTAAATAACAAACACTAAGGCCATGTTCACACGGCTTATTTGGACGTGGTTTTGGACTAGGTTTTCAGAGCATTTCCGCTCCCAAAACCTCGCCTGAAACACACTTCTTCAGAAGAGGTTTTAGGCTATGTTCACACGGCATAATTGTAGGGCGTAATTACGGCAGGACTTCGGGAGCTCGCGCCGACTCTCGCGGGGCTGGGTGGGGGGGCGGCAGCGGCCGACCCCATAGACATTCATTACTAGCGGCGTGTATTCGCCGCTAGGGATTGATATGTCACTTATCTCCCCCCACGGCGTATTGTGCGAGCAGGGAGAGGAGGCGTAATCCACAGTTCTCTATGAGAACTGTGCATTACCGTAATGACGGGGACTAATCCCCCCGTATTGAGCGCAGTACGGCGCGAAATACGGGCCGAAATACGTCCCTATTTCACCTGTGTGAACATAGCCTTAGAGGCATTTCTCGGCGATGTTTTAGATGAGGTTTTCGGCGAGGTTTTCACCCACACAAATTAATAGCCAGGAAAAAAACAGAAAACAAAACTTGCGGCGAAAACCACGCCAAAAACCGTGCTAAAAAACACACCTAAAACGCACTTCAAGAATTGACATGACACTTCTTTTTCAGCGCTTCCAAAGAAGCGTGTAAAAACCTCGTCGGTGGTGAACTACGCGAGGTTTTACATAGGAAATGAACTGGGGGCGTTTTGGACAAGGTTTTGGGCGAGGAAACGCTCGGAAAACCACGTCAAAATAAGCTTTGCGCTCTAATACGTGCAAAATGCGCGCCACAGTTACAGTAATTCATAGCTCTCATAGAGAACTATGAATTACGTCTAGTCTCCCCCGGTGTACAATACAATCATACAATCATGTGGATATTACTGATATTACATGTGGATGGGGCCAGTACAATACGCGTCCTAATACGCCGTGTTAACATACCCTCACAGCACTTAGCGGAACCCGTCGGTTAATCAAGTGCCATTATGGTGTCCATTGTTCTAAAGGGAAGATAGTGCAGCAGAGAAAGCTATTCTTCCCATCAAATCTGATGGATCTAACCACAGAGGCTCATAATTAGAGATGGGCGAATTTCTCAAAAATTCGATTCGGTCACTTCGCCGAATTTTCCGACAATTCGTTTCGTTCCGAATTACTTCGGGACAAACGCGTTAAAAAGCAGCTATTCCAGCTGCACAGAGCCTGCAGGGTGCTATAGAACTTGTGCCATGCTAAATATGCAGAGGGATTGGTTTGGTCTTCATACAATGTTGTGTTTTAGTATAACACGCAGATGACTGCCGCCGCTCTTAGAATCGCTTCACTATAAAATTCCCTGGCACTTAAGAGGGCAAAACTGACCAAAAACTCAAGCGGGGAAAGTAGCCTGATAAAGTCATGCCAGCGAAAGCTGGGAAAAAAAAAAGCTGAGGGCTCAGGTGCAACATCAGTGACAAAGTGTGGAGGTGACGGCGGCAGCCACAGCACATTGAGGTCAGGCAGTGGCACAATGACATTCTGGAGGTGGCAAAAACAGGAGTAGGCCACAGAGTGGGACAATGACACAGTGTGGAGGTGACGGCGGCAGCCACAGCAGCAGCATGAGGTCAGAGAGTGGCACAATGACATTCTGGAGGTGGCAAAACACGAGGAAGCCACAGAGTGGCACAATGACTGAGAGCGGAGGTCACGGGGGGCAGCAGTATGAGGTCATGGCAGTGGCACAATGACATTCTGGAGGCGCAAAACAGTAATTAGTGCCCCCAGAGTGGCACAATGATACAGTGTGGAGGTCACGACAGCAAACAGCATGAGATCATGCAGTGGCACAATGACATTCTGGGGGCGGCTAAAAAAGTATTAGGCCACAGAGTTGGGACAATCACACAGTGTGGAGGTCACGGCGGCAGCATTTTTAGATCAGGCAGTGGCACAATGACATTCTGGAGCGGCAAAACAGTATTAGCCACAAAGTGGCACAATCACACAGTTTGGGAGGTCACGGCGGCAGAGAAAAAGAGATCAGGCAGGGGAAACAATGCATTCGGAGGGGGAAAAACGGGAGGAAGCCAAAAAATGGCAAAAAATGCCCTGAAAGCGGGGGGTCCCGGCGCAGCCATGATTTTCGGGCAAGGGCAAAATTTAAACACGGGTTTTTTGGAAGGGAAAAACGGGAAGGATCACAAAAGCAAAAAGAGGTCGGGAGAGGGCAAAAAGGAAAAACCCCGGGAAAGGTGGCAAAACATGAGAAGTTTTACAGATTGGCACAATGACTAAAGACGGAGGCCACGGCGGCACAGCATGAGGTCAGGCAGGGGGCCCAATGACATTTCGGGAAAGGCCAAAAACCCAGAAAATTACCCCACAGAGTGCCCCACAATGAAAACAGTTGGGGGTAAACGACAGGCAGCAGCATGAGATCAGGCAGTGGCACAATGACTTTCCCTGGAGGGGGGAAAAAACGGGAAATTGGGCCAAAAAGGGGTTGGCACAAACACCCCAGTTTGGAGGCCCACGGGGGCAGCAGAAATGAGATCGGGCAGTGGCACAATAAACTTTTCCTGGAGGCGGCAAAAAAAAATTTGGGCCCCACAGAGGGGGCCACAAACACCCCGTGGGGGAGGTCACGACGAAACAGAAAGAGATCACAGGGGAACAATGCCCTTTCCCTGGGTGGGAAAACAGGGGGAAAAGCCACAAATTTGGCAACAATGACTGAGAGCGGAGGTCCCGGCGGCACCAGAAATAAGGGCCCGGCAGGGGCCCCTAAATGAACACAGTTTTGGGGGAAACGGAAAGGAGTCCAAGCAGCAGCATAAAGGCCCGAGAGGGGACAAAATGACTTTCCTGGAGGGGGCAAAACAGGGAAGCCACAGAGTGGCAAAATTTGATGGGGAGCGGGGGCCCACGGCGGAAAGCAGAAAGAGTAAAGGCAGTGGCACAATGACACAGTTTTGGGGGGAACAGGGAAGCAGCCACAGCATCAGCATGAGGTCAACGGGGCAAAAAGAAACAAATTTGGGGATGCCCAGGGGAAAACCACAACAAAAAAGGCAGCAGAAATGATTTTTAAAGAGGGCAAAATTTCCCAGATTTTTTGAGGTGGGGGCAATCCCATTCCCTGGTAAAATGGGGGGTAGCAAAAGGGAGAAACTTCACAGATGTTTTTGGCATCGGGGCCGGGTGGGGGCATCGGGAAAAATTTGGCTGAGGCAGGTATTTTAAACCCCAGACTAAAGGGGCCCTAAGCCATTGGTGTGAAAAAAAATCCTGGCCAAACCCACCCAAAATTCATCTTGAAAAAGGGTTCAGCCCGTTCCAAAATTTCCCCGGGGGCAAAGGGGGTTTTTTCCCCCCTTGGGGTAAAAAAAATGGCCCCCGCCGCACGAACCCCCCGCCCTGATGCCACACTACGGGCCGGGCGCGGGAAAAGCTTCACCACTGCAAACTCGCAAGTATTTCAGCCACAAAACCATTTTTTGGTTTGCCCAGAAACCCCACGGATCTTCTAAACGGGGTGGCAAGTGTTTGCCCAAAGGGTGGCCCCCACCTGGGTTTCGGGGCCCGTTTCCGGGGTCCTGCTGCTGCTGCGGTAAATGCCCTCCTAAAACTAGGCGGGTGAAGGAAAGCTGCCTAAACTTTGACTCCAAATTTGGTTACAAACTGATGGAGCGGGAAACTGCCCCCCAACCCCCCCCCCTTTCCCCCCAAAACAGCCCCCAAATTTAGTACGTGACCCGCGGGGAAAACCCCCCGGGTCAAAAAAACCTTTCAGAGGGGGGAAAATTTTTCCCCCCGCACATGGGCCCAGGGCCAACTAAATTACGGAATTTTCCCAAATTTTTTTTGAGTTTTGTTTTTCCCTTTCTAAAAAATTTTAAAAAAAGGGGCCTTCCCTTTTGGCCCCTTTACGGGGGCCCAAAATAGGGGGGGAAACCAGAAGTCATCCCTCTGCCGGGGATGCTGCCCCTATTGGCTTCATTTACCGGAAAAATAAGAAAGCTGCGGCCACCTGCACAAGTGACCCCCGAGGGGCCCCCCTTTGCCCCCAATTTACCACGTAAAACCCCCAACGGTTTTTGGGGGGCCCCTCTGCCCCATTTTCCTCATCTCCTTTCCACCTCCTCCACTGCTCCGGCCCTCCCACTTGCCCAACCGGGAGAAAATCCACTCATTTCACCAGACAATGTTTTTCTGCCCCAAGTCCCCTCCTCCTCCTCCTTTTCACCCCCCACCGGACCCTTGGCCACGAATGTTATTTCCGCCACGTCCCATTTCCCCTGCCCAAACAGATTTTCAGCATCTTTTCCCCCGGGACATGAACAGTGGAAGACTTTATTCCCCCCGAGTCCCTGGCGCCCTAACAAATAACTCCCCTTTCCCGAAGGGCCCCTCAAAAAACCCGGCAGGTGCCCAGGGAAATGACCCGCCACGGCTGACATAAAGGGGTTACACAGGGATATTTCCCTGTCTGCCTGGATCATCAAAAAATCTTTTAATGGCCTTTCTCTGTTCATACAGCGGCCCGAACAGGGCAGGCGGGAATTTCCCAGCGGGGGGAAACATGAAAATATCAAGTGTTTTGGGGGGAGGCCTTTTCCGGGCCGCTAAAAATTCGAGGGGGTTTTTCCGGGGTTTTGTACGAATGGAAAAAGTGCATGCACATTTTCCTGGCCTTTTTTCAGAATCTTTTTTAAAGTTTCGGGGGGAAGCTTCGGGAACCTTTTCAAACCCAAATTTGGGAAACACATGCGCCATGCGGGCCCGCTGGCCATCCCTCCCCCGGGAAAGCGGGGAACCCCATTTTCCCCCCAATTGCCCCCGCAAAAAGGGTTTCCCCGATTTCCCATTTTTGGCCGGGAGAAACCCACACACAACGATTTCTTGCGGTGGGGACTTCGTTCGCCGGGCCCAACCAAATGTAGAACAAAATTTGCCCCACCGCGGGCCCCTTTACACAAAAGGAAATTAAGGGGGCCTACTTGGGGAGGTTTGAAAATGGGGGGGTGGTGGTTGAGGAGGAGAGGCGGACATTGGCGCGGGTTTAAAGCAGTTTAAACAACGGGGGGGAAAGAAACCCGGCTTTCTCCTGCCCCCAAGTTGTTGGGGGCCCCGGGGCTGGAAAAACATTCCCCCTTTTTGGGCCGAAAAGGGGACATAAAATTTGCCCCCGACCAGAAGAAACAGCCCCAGACTTCCCCGGCTGCCGAGCCCCTTTGGAAACAAACCAAATAACCCTCAAGGACGGGCCCACCTTTGTTCAACATATTTTTTTAAGGGGTTTGGAACTCCCCTTTTTTTGGAAAAAAGAAAATTATGGTTTGGGAACCCTTCCCTCCTTCGGCTGGGCAAAAACCAAAAGTTCTCTCAAGGGTGCAGGGGTCCACCAATTTTGGGAAAAGGGGGGGGATTTGCATTACCAACAACTTGGGCCCGGGGGGACCCACGGCACTGCTGCACCTTAAAAAGGTTGGACCCATACTTTTGTTTTTTTTTGGCAATCACCTCGCTAAACCCACGCGGGCGCCGGGGAGTAGCAGGAGCAGGACCCAACGGGCCCGGGAAAGAAGATGTCAAAGAGAAAAAATTCCCTTCGCAGGGGGTTTGGGGGGAGCCTTGACGGGCTTGCAAGGGGAAAAGCCCCCGGGGCGCCCCGCTGCGGGTTGTTGTTTGGGGCGGAAAGTAGGGAAACCCCCAAACATCGACCCAACTTTTTCTCCCCAGGCCACCGATGGGAGTGAAATGTGTTTTTACGCAGGGCCGGGTCCCAAATTTTTACCCCCCCTGGCCAGGGTTTCACTTTTTTTCCCCCCAAAAATTTCTACAAAACCCATATTGGGCTCCCCGGGGGTCTTAAAAAAAGAACTCCACACCGGCGAGAAAATCAATTTAAACCGCCCCCTTCCCCACTGATTGACTATTTGCCGCCGGGCTCCCCCAAACTCGTTTACCCCCCTTGCAGCAAATTTTTTCCCTTGGGACCTGCAAGGGGGTTTTTTTACCCCGGGGCCCGGGTTTGGGCCCCCGCCCTCCCACTGCTCCCATCCTGCTGACTCCCCCCCACAACGACCCATTTGGGCGGCCTGCCCCTCGGCCTGACCCCCAAAACCCTACGCCCCCTTCTCCTGACAAAGTTTAAGCCCTTTGCCTCACCCGGTTTCCCAAAAGGTCCCGGCCCCCGGCTACATAAACACAATTTGTGTTTCATCTTTCACTCCCTGTCCTCATCACCGGTCTTGGTAGGGCCAAAGGCTGACCTTTTCAAAAATTTACCCCCCAAATGAAAACTCTCCACACTATATTTTTCCCGCCTACTGCAAAAGCAGGCGATAATTCCCCCCCTTTTTCCCTTCTTTTGCCAAGAGCAGTTTACGGGCCCTCCCCAAATTTTTCCATCCTCCTTTTAAAAAGGGGGCCCGGGGGCCCAAACCACATAGTAGATCTCTGGCTGGGGGAAAAACCGGAAGGGACAGAGCGGGCTGAGGACAGGTACCGGCCCCTCCCCCCCCCCGGGGCCATCCCAAACTAAGGGTTTTTCCTAAAGGTTTTCCCCCCCGCCCTTTTGGGCCCTGGGGTTTTCAATGTCACCCGGGAAGGAAAAGGGGAAATTGACCTAGCCCCAACCCAATCAAAAAACCCTTTTGGGTTTGCTGAAAACAAACACGGCCGCAAATGACAGCGGCAGTTTTGGCCTCACCGAGTGCCCCCTTTCGGGCGCCGCCCCCCTTGGCTGGCTGCAAACCGGGGCCTTTTTTCCAAAAATTTTTTGGGGCCACGCCACTCACAGGTGAAATGACCCGCCCCCCCTCTGTTTTAACCAAAACTTTTTGAAAAACCCAAAATGAAACAGACCCCGTTTGAGGGATGAAAACTGTATAAAAAAAAATTTTACACCCGGGTTTTGACCCCAAAAATAACCCCAGAAAACCAACTTGAAAACCCCCTTTTAAAATATAAATTCGCTCCACAAAGGGGCCGGGAAAAAATTTTTTATTTTTGAAATGGGGTCTTTAAAAACCATTTTGTGTTTTTACTAAATTTTAAAAGCACAAACAGGTTTAAATTTTAACCCTTGGGCCTTTAAATTAAAAGGCTAAAAGGAAAAAAAAGTATATTTTTTGGGCTTTTGAAAAAAAGGGTTTTTTCGGGGGTCAGCACCCCAGCAAACAAACGAAAAATTTAAACCCCGGAATGAAAATTTTGCCCCAAAAGAATTGAGCCCCAAAAAAATATTTACTTTGTAGCGGGGTTAAAAATTGCGGGTTTTTTTTAACGCAACAAAACAAGAGATACAGTTGTTTTTTAAACCCTTTGCTTGTAAAATTAGGCTACAAAAAAAAATTTATAAATTTGGCTTTTGAAAAAAGGGTTTCTTGGGGCAGCACACCACAAAACAACCCAATTAACCCCGGGGTTTTTAAAATTTTGCCAATAGAATTGAGCACCCCAAAAAAATGAAGTGGAAATTTTAAATTGTAAAAACGCTGTTTCTTTAAAATTAAATTACAACAGAACTGGTTTTAGACCCCAACTTGGAAATTAAAATTTAAAAATGCGCTGCAGGGGAAACCCACCCGGGAAAATTTTTCAGCCCCCAAAAACCCCCAAAAAAATTAGAAAAAAGAACTTTTAAGAAACAGTCCGGACAACCCGAGACACCCCACAAAAATCGCTATATAAAAAATTAAAAATTCCCTTTTCAGTAAGAGCAAACACCCCCGGGGCCCAGCCCCTTTTCCTAAATCATTAAAGTGGAGGAGTGGGGAAGCTCCCCCGCCCGGGGCCCCAACTTATAAAGGGGGTTTTTGCCCGTAAACAGAATCCCCCGGTTCCCTGTTTGGCTTAAACTCTCCCAAATTCATGCAGGCTATCCCCTTTTTTCCCTCCCAAAATTTCTTTTCCCCATTAGGGGCCAAAAGGGTGCCCCCCAGCCATTTTATCAACCCCAAAAAGCACATTTCTTTCCCCAACCCCAAGAAAAACCCCAAAAATTTTCGACTTCGTTCAAAAACCCGAATTTTCCCCTGAAATTCAAAAAACCCGAATTCCACTTCGTTAGAATCTTTTTCCGCCCATCTTTTAACCAAATAAAACAAATTCATCTGTAAAAAACTTGTCTAAAATGGTCCCTCCTGCATCCCACAATGATAAAAGGGCCCAAAACTTTGAGAACTTTGTATTCCCAAAGGGGTAAAGACGCAGACAAAAGGTTTTTTCAAACGGGGTTGAATGGTAACAAAAACGATTATCTTTTTTAATAAATAAGAGGGGCCCAAAATTGATTCAAACGAAGGGGAATTTTCCGTTTAAAATTTTTCGGGAAAAATTTGGGTTTTCCGGAACAAGTCGAATTTTGGGGGTATTCGGGTGGAACAAAGGGTTTTCTTTTGATTGAAAAAAATGGCTGGGAGAAACATGGCCCCAACATGGGGAAAAGCACTCTGGGAGGAAGAAGGGCATAGCCTGCATGACATGTGCAGAGATGAAGCCAATCAGAGACCGGCGGGATTCTGTGACGTCACCGCACTATATAAGACCGAGCGCGCCGCTGGGAGCTCACACTCCTCTCACTGTGCTCATCAGGGAAGGTGCTGCCGCGGCTGATAGCTCTTACTGAAGAATTGATTTTTATATAGCGATTTCTGTGGGGTGTCTCAGCTTGTCTCAGAGACTGTTCTCTTAATGTTCTATTTCTAATTTTTTGGGGTATTGGATCTGAAATCCAGTGTGCGTCCACTGCAGCTGCATATACATTCAATATCCAAGTGGGATCTAAGCCAGTTCCTGTTGTATTCATTTAAAGAAACAGCGTTTTTACAATACAAATACCACTTCATTTTTGGCTGCTCAATTCTATTGCGCAATTTACATCCAGGGGTTAATTAAGCGTTGTTTTGCTGGTGTGCTGACCCCAAGAAACCGTCTTTTTCAACGCCAAAATATATACATTTTTCCTGTAGCCTAATTCACAAGCAAAGGTTAATTACAACTGTATCGCTTGTTGTGTGGCGTAGAAAACACGCAATTGTAACACGCTACAAAGCTACTAGTTTGTGGGGCTCAATTCTTTGGCGCAATTTACATCCAGGGGTTAATTAAGCGTTGTTTTGCTGGTGTGCTGACCCCAAGAAACCGTCTTTTTCAACGCCAAAATATATACATTTTTCCTGTAGCCTAAATCACAAGCAAAGGTTAATTACAACTGTATCTCTTGTTGTGTGGCGTAGAAAACACGCAATTGTAACACGCTACAAAGCTACTAGTTTGTGCGGCTCAATTCTTTGGCGCAATTTACATCCAGGGGTTAATTAAGCGTTGTTTTGCTGGTGTGCTGACAAAATAAACCGTCTTTTTCAACGCCAAAATATATACATTTTTCCTGTAGCCTAATTCATGTCCGACTGTTAATTAAAGGAGTTGTCTCATTAATAGCTTTCAGCCTCTGTCTGTGAATGGGAGTTGAATTGAGGGGCGTGCTAGCTTGTCGGCCTCTTCCCCCCTCCCTCTTCCCCCCCCTCCCCTCAGCACTCAGGCAGCTATCTGCCTGTAACTTCTATACAGCAGGGTGGGGCAGGGGGATTGCTGCCTGAGTTAACCCTGTGTGTGCCTGCCTAGAGAGGTCTATGATTGCTAATAGCAGAACAGAGGGGCTGCAAGTGTTCCTATACCCTCTGCTTAGCTTACATATCTCCACATCTCCAGCAACAACAAACAAACCCTCTCAGAACAGAGGCAGGGAAGCTGCAAAGTGTTACTCAGGATGTGTCCCTAGTACAGCACAGCATGAACTGTTCACAAGCCTCCCTGATCTGTATAGTATTATTATAGTTACAGCTCCACAGACATCATGATTATAGTAACACACGGGGTCAGTGCTGTCACATCTATTGATCAGCCTAAATCTCTGCTCAATCTGTGGGGAGAGCAGGAGGAAGCAGGCACACACAGGGTTAATCCAGGCAGCACGGACAATAGAAGCCAGAGTCTCCCTCCCCCTTTCCCTCCCAAACAGAAGCTTTCTGTGCGGGAGGGGTTTCTCTGCTCCGACCTGTCTTCAAAGGTGATGATTTCATTCAGACCTGACACCCCAGTAAGAAAAGGGGATCAACAGGTCGGCTGCTATAGAGATTTGAGAAGCTGATGCACCCCTACGAACAGGGCTAGCTAAAAAATCAGTAGGACATTTGTAATGAACATAAAATTGCAAAGCTGCTTGTTTTTTTAAAGATTTTTTAAATTTAAAAAACCCAATCATTGTAGCGAGAAAACCCCCTTTTAAAGCCTTTTTTGTGCTTTTACATTTAGTAAAACACACAGGTTTTTAAACGACACATACAAGTAAATTTTTTCCGGGCCATTTTTTGGAGCGCAATTTATACCCAAAGGGGTTACCCAAGCTTGTTACTGGGTTCATTTGGAGTCAAAAACAGGGTGTATATTTATCATATACAGATATCATCATCAAACAGTGTCTGTACATTTTAGAACAAACAGACAGAGAGGTGGCAGGCTCTGCACCTGCAAGTGGCCATTTGGCACAAACATTCCTGGAACAGGCCCGGGTCGCAGCCACAGCAAGGGGACGTCGCAGCAGGGGTCACTCGGTGAGGCCACAACTGCCGCTGTCATCTAGCGGCCGTGTGTTGTTCAGCAACCCAAGGGTTTTGATTGTTGACTAGGTCATCCTTTTTCCTCCCAGATGACATCTGACAACCCAGCCAAGAGTCGGTGGAACCTCAGACAAAACCCAAATTAGTTGGCATGGCCCGGGAGCGGGTCAGCGGCCCTCATCTGTCTTTAACCCGCTTTTGTCCCATCCGGTTCCCTCAGCCAGAGATCTACTATGTGGTCTGGGCTCAGCGCCACTATATAGCGAGGATGAACAATTTGAGGAGGGCAGTCAGCAGCTACTTGGCAGCGAAGAAATGGGGCCAATATCGCCTGCTTTTTTGCAGTAGGCGGCAAGGTATAGATGTGAGATTTGGCAGGGGAGGTCATGTTGTGAGAGGTCAGCCTCGGCATACCAAGACCGGTGATGAGGACAGCATTGACGATGAAACACAAATAGATGATGATGTAGCCGACCGCACTTGGGAGCCGGGTGAGGCAAGGGCTTCATCATCGTCAGGAGAAGAGGGCGTCAGCTTGAGCGTCAGGCAGCAGCGCAGCCAGCAAGTGGGTCGTTGTGGCCGTTGGATCAGCAGGATAGCAGCAGTGTGAGGGTGGGGAGCCAAGCGGCCAACGGGTAAAAAACCCGCTTCGCAGGTCCAAGAAAGTAGCAGCACAGGGCTCCAGCGAGGCACGGCGGCAGTATCTTTGCTAAGACACCGGAGGAGCCGAATATGGGTATATGTAGAATCTGTGTGGAAGAAAGTGAAGCGTGGCCAGGGAGCAAACGTTGGCCCACGGCCCTGCGTCAACACATGCAGCGTGGGAGAAACGTGGCTCAGATGGGGTTTGGTCCATCCTGCCGCCGCAAGCAAAAAGCAGCAGCCAGCACCCCAGCGCCCAGTGGCATGCATGCCATTGCAGCCAGTCAAGGCCCCACCACCTCTGCAGAAGGGAGCTGTTTTTCTTTGACAACATCTCCCGGTCCAGATGCTCCTGCTCCTCGCCAGCAGTCGTTCAGCGGGGCGATTGCAAAGAGACAACAGTATGCGCCCAAACCATCCTAAGGTGCAGCAGCTGACCGGGGGCTCCTGTCCAAGTTGTTGGTTTACTGCAGTCCCTCCCTTTTCCAAATGGTGGACTCTGCACCGTTCAGAGAACTAAGGGCTTGTGCCGAGCCAGATGGAGAGTTCCAAGCCTTTAATTTTCTTTTCCAAAAAGGCAGTTACCAGCCACTTCATAAATATGTAGAACAGAAGGTGGGTCAATTCCTTGAGCTTATCGGTTTTGTTCCAAGGTGCACGGCAGCGCGGACGTCTGGAGCTGTAACTATGGTCAGGGCCAGTACATGTCCTTTACGGCCCACTGGTTGAATGTTGCTTCCACCCCAGGCACACCAACAACTTGGACAGGAGACCCCGCTTTCTCCTCCACGTCGTAAAAACTGCTGCACCTGCGCCAATGTCCGCCTCCTCCTCCTCCACCACACCACCATCTCAGCCTCCACAAGTACTGCTCCATCATACCACATTTTGTAGGGCACAGTGGTGTCACGCAGTTCTACACCTGGCTTGCCTCGGCGAACGAAGTCACACAGGGGAGGAACTGCTCCGCGTCATGCAGCAAGAAATTGATGTGTGGCTTTTTCCCGCCAACTGCAAATCGGAACCATGGTGACGGACAATGGGAGGAACATGGTGTCCGCGCTGCACGAAGGAGGGATGGTACATGCGCCCTGCATGGCGCACGTGTTCAATCTGGTTGTGAAAAGGTTCCTGAAGTCTTCCACCGATCTTCAGAAATTCTGAAAATGGCCAGGAAACTGTGCATGCACTTTATACCATTCGTACAAAGCCGGGAAACACCCTCTCGAATTGCAGCGGCAGAACGGCCTCCCCCAACAGTCTCTGATATGCGATGTTTCCACCCGCTGGAATTCCAGTTCGCACATGTTGGACCGACTGTATGAAAAAGGAAAGGCCATTAACAATTTTTTGATTGATCCAGGCAGACAGAAGTACTCCCCTGTGTAACTTTGATGTCAGCCAGTGGCAGCTCATGCGTGACACCTGCCGTTTGTTTGAGGCCATTCGAGGAAAGGGGACGTTATTTGTCAGTCGCCAGGAACTACGGGATGAATAACGTCATTCCACTGCTTCATGTCCTGGAACAGAATGCTGAAAAATCTGTCTGGGCAGGGGACTGGAGACGTGGCGACTACATCTCGTGGCCACATGAGTCCGGTGGGGACTGAAATGGAGGAGGAGGGGGGAGGGCATTGGAGCAGAAGCATTGCCGGTGAAATGAGTGGATTTTCTACCCAGGTGACAAGAGAGGAGGAGCAGGAGCAGCTGGAGGAGGTGGATGGAGATGAGGAAGATGAGACAGATGACCCCCAAGCACCGTGGCAGTATACAGGGGAAATGGAGACAGGGAGCCCCTCGGAGTCACTTGTGCAGATGGCCCGCAGCATGCTTATTTGCCTGGCTAGTGACAGCAGAATAGGCAGCATCCGGCAGAGGGAGGACTTCTGGCTCTCCACCCTATTGGACCCTCGCTACCGGTCCAAAATGGGAGCCTTTTGAGAGCTATTGAGAGGGAAGACAAACTCAAATACTATAGGGAAATCCTCCGTAATTTAGTTGGCCGCTGCCTATGTGCCCGGGACGTCCCTCTCTGACAGGTCTGACCGGGGGGTTCCTCAGCGCTCACGTACTACTGCCGCGGCCGCTTGGGGGGAAGGTGGGGGGGTAGGAGCAGTACCCAGCTCCATCAGTAGTAACCTAAGTCTGGAGTCACTGATGAGCAGCTTCCTTCACCCGCCTAGTGAGGAAAGGGGAGTCCCAGCAGCAGCAGCAGGACCTGGAGCAGTCCCTGAACCAACAGGTTGTGGCCCCACTTGGACAGCACTCTGCACACCCCAGTTAGGGAAAATCCTCTGGACCCACTGGGCAGCCAAACTGGATGTGTGGCCGCAACTTGCCGAGTTTGCAGTGGAGAAGCTGTCCTTTCCCCGGCCAGTTGTGTGGCATCAGAGCGGGTGTTCATGCGGCGGGGGCCATCGTTACCCCAAGGAGAACCCGCTTGTTTCCCCGGAAATGTAGAACGACTGACCTTTGTCAAGATGAAAACAGGCGTGGATCGGCCAGGATTTCCACACACCAATTTCCTTAGGCGTCAGTCTGGGTTCAAACTACCTGCCTCAGCCAAATATTCTGATGCCCGCCCACCCACCTGATGCCACACATCTGCTGACAGTTTCTCCATCTGCTACCACCATCTTTACAGAGACTGGTATTGCCACCCACCTCAACACTCTGTCATTGTGCCACTGTCTGACCTCATGCTGCTGCTGTGGCTGCTGCCATGTCCTCCACACTGTGTCATTGTGCCACTGCCTGACCTCATGCTGCTGCCGCCGTGACCTCCGCTCTCAGTCATTGTGCCATTCTGTGGCTTCCTCCTATTTTGCGCCTCCAAATGTCATTGGCCCCTGCCTGACCTCATGCTGCTGTGGCTGCCGCCGTCATCTCCACACTCTGTCACTGATGTTGCCACCTGAGCTCTCAGCTTGTTTTTTTCCAGCTTTCGCTGCCATGACTTTATCAGGCTACATTCCCGCTTGAGTTTTTTGGTCAGTTTTGCCCTCTTAAGTGCCCAGGGAATTTTATAGTGAAGCGATTCTAAGAGCGGCGGCAGTCATGTGCGTGTCATACTAAAACACAACATTGTATGAAGACCAAACCAAGCTCCCTCTGCATATTTAAGCATGGCACAACGTTCTACAGCACCCTGCAGGCTCTGTGCAGCCTGGAAATAGCTGCTTTTTAACGCGATTCGTGCCGAAGTAATTCGGAACGAAACGAATTTTGTCGGAAAATTCAGCGAAGTGACCGAATCGAATTTTTGAGAAATTCGCCCATCTCTACTTATAAACCCTTGGTAACATCTGACTGTATGTGTATGGTGGATGTGTGATGGGGAAATATGGCGCAGGATCAGGAGCTGAGGCCACTTCATATGCCGATGAATTTGATTTAAATCTCTGGTGCTGTGGTTAGGCTGAGATTTTAGACAAAGAGATGGGGCACCCTCTGTCACCCAATGCCCTATTGCGACACAATAGCTGGGTGCCGAGCAGTAGCAATGGTAGCCATAAGCAGATTTCATGTTCATATCCTCTTGGGGTATCTTGAATGGAAAAAAGTGAAAAATTTAAGAAAAAAATGTTTTTAAACAGTTTAAATATATAAAAAAAGGAAAACATCAAAACACCATATTTTTCTGCATTATCATAGAAAAGTAACAATAAGGAAAATAATCAATAAACATAATTGCCATTACTGTGTCTATTACGCTATATTCACACGGCGTAATTTCAGCGCACATTTCGCCGCATGTTTGCGCACTAATACGAGTGAGATGCGCGGCGAAATTACGGTAATCCATAGTTCTCATAGAGTACAATCGTATTGTACGCGCGGGGAGGTAAGTGGCATGTCAATTATTCGTGGCGAATACGCACCGCGAGTAATGCATGTCTATGGGGACCCCCGCACCGTGGGTGTACGCGCGTATTAGCGCAAGCTCCCAAAAGACATGATGTATTGTACGCGTCGCAGTACATTGTGCGAATATAGCCTTAAAATGTCGTCTTTTTTTAAATCAACTCTTTTGTTTTTACACCAATGGGCCTGTTTTTTTCTCTTTTTTTTTTTTTTTTTTGTGGATCAAGCTGTAGGTTTATCGCTACCATTTTGCAATGTTTTGATCGCTTTTTATTACAGTTTTCTGAGGAGGTGGGGCAACCAAAAACCTCAGTTCTGGAAAAGGGTATTTTTTTTATTACATTCACTTTTTCAGAAAATTTTTTTAGTTTAGCAGATTGGAAATTGACGGACAAGAATCTGCAAGTTTATTTATACAATGAATGGAAAACTTTTAATTTTTTTCTATTTTTAGAATGTTTATTTTTTCTTTGATATTTTTTTTTTTAGTTCTTCTACGGTATTTGACCACTGGGTAGCATGATTCATTGTACACTACACTGCCATACTTATGTCTAGTACAGCTTTGCACCTACCTAACATTGTGATGTTCTTGTATGTCTCATGTTGGGATATTGGGGAGGGGTAAAATTTCTCAATAGATCATATGGTGAGTGAAATAGTACCATTAAAATATATAATTAGTTCTGCAAAAAGAAACCCTCATGTGGCTATATCCAAAGAGAAAAAAATTGTTATGGCTCTGATGGATAAAAAAAAAAAAAAAATTAAATTGGGTAGATCTTTTAACAGCTGAAGATCAAGATACAGGTTACAAAAAACAAAATAATGCTTACATATTTTTTTGTTTTTTACTTTTTGATATAGACATAGCTCAGGTGTGGGGGAGTACTAATTATTTATTTTTTTTACTAAAGAGACCCAGTTGGTGTCTGAAGACTTAATCTCAGGCAATGTTACATGGGAAAAAGTATGTAAAGTTCTCTAGAAAGAAGAAAACTATTTCATACCAGCCAGGTAGATCCCAGAGTACCGGTACCAGTCTGTGGTGCAACTACAGGTGGCCGCAGCGGTCGTGTACGCGACCAAACTCCTGAGCCAGGGGGCTGGCAGGTCCCCCTCACCACACGGCTGTATCGCTGGGTCACATGGACCCAGCAATGCAGAGATGATAACCACCGCCTGCGCGGTGCAGGCAGCGACTGAGGCAGAACAGCCAGGTGATCACGTTTCGGATTTGAAAACCATCTGTAAAGCAACGGTCAACCTTTTACATAGACTTAAATAGAAAATCCGTTCAGTAGTTCATTCTGCACAGATTTTGTGCCAGACAGTTTTTTACACCACTGACGTAACTAAAAAAACTTAAAACATGTTCATTCTTCCACCTGGTTTTCGGAGGGAACATGAACATGTCAATGTGAAGAGGGACGGCTTGAATGTGCAAACCGCCGACAAAAGTTGTCCCATAACATGCAAAAAAATGAGAAAATACCGGTCGGATAATCCACTGGCACAGCCGTGTTCTCTAGATGTATGAGCAGAATTAGGTGCATTATCTGGTGCCCGTAGCACTTTATGAGATTGGGGGGCGTTCTGTGGGTGTCGCACCACAACTGTATGATTCTACACATTGATGACTGGAGGCCGGCAAAAAAAGGACACATTACTGCTGGAACAGGTAGACCACATTAAAAGTGGTTTACTTGAGCCTGAGAGCGCCAAATCTATGACTCGCAGTAGAACAGGTTCATAGATTCAGGCACATTCTACACTACTAATGCGCGCAATAAAATTGAGGTCTGGGCGACAAAATTCATACATGTCGCCCTATGTGGCTATTTGTGTTTATTGTCTGGTGTGACATTGGCCACTTTTGCTTAACTTCTTAAAACATTGTTTTTTATGATGAATTAACATAAAATTGTGCACTTTTATTGAAAAAGATTTTGATTTATGTTGTAGATTATTGCTCTGATTTTTTTATGTGTATAGATTAACTACTATTAATAATAGTACTGTAGCAAGATGGCCTGAGCCTAATGTATGGCTACAAACACCTTAATCATTATCATATTCAAAAGCTTTTAAAAAGAATATAAAGAGGATTATTTATTGCTATTAAGCCTATAACTTTTATTCATACGTAGTATATTATTATTAATAGAAGTAGTAATATTTACCTGAATGATGGGATTGTATATCCTCTCAATTTCCAGTTAAAATGATAAATATTCATTACTAATTTTTTTTATTAATAGGAATGCTGCATTGAATGACACTGGCATAACGATTTAGAAGAGTTACCTTGTACTTAGCACAATATATTACCTTTACTGCCGTTTGTAAGTGGGGACATTAGAGGAAAGTGTATCCGTGAGAAGGTTTGAGTGTTCATTCAGTAGAACCTCGGCCCTTTCTGGTTAATGCACAGGTTCAATTCCAAATGAGGGTCAATGTGTTGCATTGATATCTGCATTACAGCCGGGCTCTGCGCCCACAACGACTGCATTAATAGATTAGTTATTTGGAAATCATCAAGCAGTCAGATAAAAAGCTGCACTGGGCAAGTACTGAATCTAGAATCTATACTGAGCTGAGCGGTAATTACACACAGAGGAATGAACAGTACACTGCAATGTATACACTCAATGCAGAAATACAACATTTCCCAGATATGGCCTTTGGCTGCTTTTAAATGGGATGGCACATGTAATACCAGGTGATCACGTTATCTCTGGGAGAAACAGTGTCTAGTCATATTTTCCCCCGCATTGGTCACTTTGGTTGATACTGAAATGAATGTGTTAAAGGGGTTTTGCCATGATCTCATTTCATACCTCCTGTATCCTGCTCTTCAGCTCTGTGTGCTCAGAAGGGGGTGTGTGTGATTTATTTGATTTACATATCATGTGACCCAGCAGGATGACATCACCAGGCCTTTCCTCTCTGTAGTCAAAGAAAGGTCTGTTTATGTAAAGCATTGTGAGTAGCTGAGAGGTAATGTTTTTGCTTCACAGCACAAGGTTCAAATCCCTGTGGGAATCAAACCTGCATTTTTTTTTCCCTCTTTATCAATGCACAGACCTCATTGAAGTTTCTTTTTTATTTATTTGCACTGTTTGACTAATTACTAAGGAGCACAGAGGACGGGAGAAGAATGACAGCACCTGGGGATGAACACTCAGTAACTGCCTGAGAGGAGAGGTGATGTCTGAGCATGTGCGACCAGGAGTGAGGAGTTCTCAGCCCTGGTCTATCCCCTGGAGATGAGCTGTAAACAATGGATCACTAAAGGAGCAGCTAAAACAAAAACGGTGCAGAATTTTTAATAATAATGAATCGTGAAAATGTTTTTTATTTCATTTTCAAGCTTCCCACGTCAATTTTACTTCATGGTTAAACCCCTTTAAGAGAGGCAACCACTTTAAAGGGGTTGTCTCTTGATAATAATTTATTTCTGTGTGTGTTATCTAATATTTAAAATATATGCCTTCACGCATATGTGTCAAACTGAAGTCCTCTGGGTCATTTTTTTTGGCCTTTGCGAGTTTAGACAAGGTAAGCAGTCAAGAACAAGGTCTGGATGCAGAAGGACTGGCTCTTTACTTGGTTGGTAGAGGGAGGACGATCTTGGGTTTGGAGCTCTGGTGCTCACCTCCATAACACTCTCCACACTGCACTGACAAAGCACTCTCAGATGGTGGCACAGCCCTACTCAGACACTCTAGCTCCCTTTCAATGGCACTTTGAGTGCAACCACAAATGGCCCTCAGTGAAAATTAATTTAACAGCCGTGCCCTAAAGGGTTCTTTGTCAATTTGGAACCAAAATACTGATACGATGTGGTTGGATGACTATGTTACAAAATAAGGCATTTAAATATGTGGGACAATAGAGCCCTTTTAGCTGATGGTGTGCCACTGGTATTGGAATGCGTGTATATATATATATATATATGCCGCAACCATGCCAGTGGCACCCAGGTTCACATTGTGTTTTTCAGAAATGTTTTTTTGTGCAGAACTATACATTGTATTTGGCACATATTGCTTTTAATTGATATAGGGAGGAATGGATGCCTCCATTTTGGTCTCATGCACCCCGCCCACCTCCACAGGTTGTTATATCAGTGCAGTATGCTTGTAAGGTTGGTGCTTTTTTTTTTTTCTCTCTGGATTATGGAGGTCTGTTGACCCAGATGAGAAGTCTGAATTTGACTCAAGTGAGAGGTAAAAATAAAGTAGAACCACCCGCCTTGAGATCCCGTTGATAGTTGGGGGTGGCTTAAGCATTTTTTGATTAAAGTATGTGAACTAAGAATCTCAAAGTTTTTTTCATGTATTGTAGATAGCATAAATGCTTCTTTAGAGGTTTCCATGTATTGTTTGTTAGCTCTTTTAGCAGTGGTATGCCACTGGTATTGGAATGCGTGTATGTATATATGCCGCAACCATGCCGGTGGCACCCAGGTTCACATTGTGTTTTTCAGAATTTTTTTTTTTTTTTTTTTGGAGAACTATACATTGTATTTGGCATATATTGATTTTAATTTATATAGGGAGGAATGGATGCCTCCATTTTGGTCTCTTGCACCCCGCCCACCTCCACAGGTTGTTATATCAATGCAGTATACTTGTAAGGTTGGTGATATTTTTATTTTTCTCTCTGGATAATGGAGGTCTGTTGACCCAAATGAGAAGTTTGAATTTGACTCAAGTGAGAGGATAAAATAGAGTAGGACCATCCGCCTTGAGATCCCGTTGGAGCCGGGGGTGGCTTAAACATTTTTTTATCAAAACATGTGAACTAAGAATCTCAAAGTTTTTTTCATGTAATAGAGGGGACTTGTCACCTAATTGTTTATACGGCAGAGGACACTGTGGCCTACACTCACTGACTGGGAGTTAGTGGTCCAGGGAGAAAGATGCCGCACTTCAGCTCACTAGTGTACAGAAGATCCTTGATCGGGTGCGTAGCTATAGAAGGTGCAGAGGTTGCAGTCGCTACCAGCCCTACAGCCTAAGGGGGCCCAAAAGCCCACATAAGAAAACACCAGTATTGTAAATGGCACATGGTAACAGAGGGTCCCCATTTCACTTTTTGCACCAGGGCCCAAGAGCCTGAAATTACGCTTTTGTCCTTGATGCATAATTGAATGAAGGATCATATCAGAGATGAGAGCGGTAGTCCCTACAGACTTGAGAAGGTATAGGGATAGACCTAAAGGAGATGGCACAGCAAAAGCACTCTCATAGTCCGTTTATTGAGAGATGTAATTCAAGCTTGATGTTACAAGGAACAACTATGCAAGTTCTTTATGCTTAGTGGTTCTAATTAGAAAGTACAAGACTTAGTTGCAACAGTTGTGACTGGCAACTTTTAAGGACCCTGTGATTGGGGCCACTTTAACAATAGGGCAACTGGTCTATTTGCCTTGGCCTCTTGGCAGTGGCACCACTTTCAAATCTTTCTGTATTCTGAGGATGTTAATACAGTTGTAATTTATGGCAGAGCAGGGATTCATTGATTCCTTACCTGTATTTAGCACTGGCCTATTTATGTGGGTGCATGAGGTTAGTGGGGTGCATGAGAGATTATTTTCCATCACGCCTCCCCTCTCAGGTTTCGGAGCTTAACAGTCCGCAGTGAGAGATTAGTGGAAGGATGGGCAATGCTCCTCCATTTTCATTACAAGCCAACCCAGCACTGATTGCTGCAGAAGTTGCTCTACCAAGCACAGAGCTACAGACACAGAAAAGGTGGAAGAAGGGGTGGCCTTTACCGGAGCTCAAGGACAGTGACTCAGCCAGCTGCTGGAATTAACTTCACTGATTGACCCCAGTCCAACACTGTGTGTGTTATAAAAAAATTAATTTTGAGGAGAACGGAGTGTAGCATAATTAAAGGGTTTGTCCACTTTATATTGTTTTTATTTATTACATACAGTGCCTTGCGAAAGTATTCGGCCCCCTTGAACTTTTCAACCTTTTGCCACATTTCAGGCTTCAAACAAAGATATAAAATGTAAATTTTTTTGTGAAGAAAACAAGTGGGACACAATTGTGAAGTGGAACGAAATTTATTGGATATTTTAAACTTTTGTAAAAAATACAAAAACTGAAAAGTGGGGCGTGCAATATTATTCGGCCCCTTTACTTTCAGTGCAGCAAACTCACTCCAGAAGTTCAGTGAGGATCTCTGAATCATCCAATTTTGTCCCAAATGATTGATGATGATAAATATAATCCACCTGTGTGTAATCAAGTCTCCGCATAAATGCACCTGCTCTGTGATAGTCTCAGGGTTCTGTTTAAAGCACAGAGAGCATCATGAAGACCTTTTAAAGCTGGATTTGGAGACAGAAAGATTTCCCAAACTTTAAACATCCCAAGGAGCACTGTGCAAGCGATCATATTGAAATAGAAGGAGTATCAGACCACTGCAAATCTACCAAGACCCGGCCGTCCCTCTAAACTTTCATCTCAAACAAGGAGAAGACTGATCAGAGATGCAGCCAAGAGGCCCATGATCACTGTGGATGAACTACAGCTGAGGTGGGAGAGTCTGTCCAGAGGACAACAATCAGTCACTGCACAAATCTGGCCTTTATGGAAGAGTGGCAAGAAGAAGCCATTTCTCAAGGATATCCATAAAAAGTCTCATTTACAGTTTACCAGAAGCCGCCTGGGAGACACCAAACATGTGGAAGAAGGGGCTCTGCTCAGAGGAAACCAAAATCCAACTTTTTGGCCACAATGCAAAACGATATGTTTGGTGTAAAAGCAACACAGCTCATCACCCTGAACCCACCATCCCCACTGTCACACATGGTGGGGACAGCATCATGGTTTGGGCTTTTCTTCAGCAGGGACAGGGAAGATGGTTAAAATTGATGGGAAGATGGATGGAGCAAAATACACGACCATTCTGGAAGAAAACCTGTTGGAGTTTGCAAAAGACCTGAGACTGGGACGAAGATTTATTTTCCAACAAGACAATGATCCCAAACATAAAGCAAAATCTACAATGGAAGGTTCACAAATTAACGTATCCAGGTGTTAGAATGGCCAAGTCACAGTCCAGTCCTGAATCCAATGGAGAATCTGTGGAAAGAACTGAAAACTGCTGTTCACAAACGCTCCCCATCCAACCTCACTGAGCTCCAGCTATTCACAAACGCTCTCCATCCAACCTCACTGAGCTCCAGCTGTTCACAAACGCTCTCCATCCAACCTCACTGAGCTCCAGCTGTTCACAAACGCTCTTCATCCAACCTCACTGAGCTCCAGCTGTTCACAAACGCTCTCCATCCAACCTCACTGGGCTCCAGCTGTTCACAAACGCTCTCCATCCAACCTCGCTGAGCTCCAGCTGCTCACAATCGCTCTCCATCCAACCTCACAGAGCACCAGCAGCACACAAAAGCGCTCCAGCCAACCTCATTGAGCTCCAGCTGTTCACAAACGCTCTCCATCCAACCTCACTGAGCTCCAGCTGTTCACAAACACTCTCCATCCAACCTCACTGAGCTCCAGCTGTTCACAAACGCTCTCCATCCAACCTCGCTGAGCTCCAGCTGCTCACAATCGCTCTCCATCCAACCTCATTGAGCTCCAGCTGCTCACAAACACTCTCCATCCAACCTCACTGAGCTCCAGCTGTTCACAAACGCTCTCCATCCAACCTCACATGAGCTCCAGCTGCTCACAAAACTCCTCCATCCAACCCTCACTGAGCTCCAGCTGTTCACAAACACTCTCCATCCAACCTCACTGAGCTCCAGCTGCTCACAAACGCTCTCCATCCAACCTCACTGAGCTCCAGCTGTTCACAAACGCTCTCCATCCAACCTCACTGAGCTCCAGCTGTTCACAAACGCTCTCCATCCAACCTCACTGAGCTCCAGCTGTTCACAAACGCTCTACATCCAACCTCACTGAGCTCCAGCTGTTCACAAACGCTCTCCATCCAACCTCACTGAGCTCCAGCTGTTCACAAACGCTCTCCATCCAACCTCACTGAGCTCCAGCTGTTCACAAACGCTCTCCATCCAACCTCACTGAGCTCCAGCTGCTCACAATCGCTCTCCATCCAACCTCCCTGACCTCCAGCTGCTCACAAATCCTCCATCCAACCTCGCGGAGCTCCAGCTTTTCACAAACGCTCTCCATCCAACCTCACTGAGCTCCAGTTGCTCACAAACGCTCTCCATCCAACGTCACTGAGCTCCAGCTGTGCGCCAAGGAAGAATGGGCAAGAATTTCAGTCTCTTGATGTGCAAAACTGATAGAGACATACCCCAAGCGACTTGCAGCTGAAATCGCAGCAAAAGGTGGCGCTACAAAGTATTAACTTAAGGGGGCCGAATAATTTTGCACACCCAACTTTTCAGTTTTTTTATTTTTTACAAAAGTTTAAAATATCCAATAACTTTTGTTCCACTTCACAACTGTGTCCCACTTGTTGTTGATTCTTCACAAAAAAAATTAAATTTTATATCTTTATGTTTGAAGCCTGAAATGTGGCAAAAGTTCAAGGGGGCCGAATACTTTCACAAGGCACTGTATATATCATACGAAATCATACAATTTTCTAATATACATGCATTAAAAATTCTGCTCCCGTAACTCATCCTTGTATACCAATGCAGGATGCCTCTTAGAACTAAAAAATGGTACAGCCCACATTTCTGTCCATAGTAATGTTTCCCCTAGACTAAACATGGCGTCAGTCATGTGACCTCCTGGTAGTCAGTTAGTAACATGGTCACATGACATCTATGGGGCAGCTAAATAGGAATAAGGGTGGAATAATTATTATTAATATGGTTATTCCAGCAGCTTTTTCATCTCTGTATAGTTACTTGTATAATTACCGTGTAACTACTGGATGTTATGTTGTTTATAAAGTTAACTGTAGAAAAAAAAAGCTGAAAGATGAGGCAGAGAAGAATGTGTAGTGTCTGACACTGACAGACATGATAAGACACTGCTGGAGGTTCTGCTCCTCCATACACTACTGTTACCTGGATACCAGGGTCACATGACCTGTGTGGTATCACATGATAAGACACTACAGGAAGTAGTTATACTAGAGAAGTTCTGCTCCTCCATACACTACTGTTACCTGGATACCAGGGTCACATGACCTGTGTGGTGGTCACATGATAAGACGCTGCTGGAGGTGGAGATACTGGGGAAGTTCTGCTCCTCCATATACTACTGTTACCTGGATACCAGGGTCACATGACCTGTGTGGTGGTCACATGATAAGACGCTGCTGGAGGTAGTAATACTGGAGAAGTTCTGCTCCTCCATATACTACTGTTACCTGGATACCAGGGTCACATGACCTGTGTGGTGGTCACATGATAAGACGCTGCTGGAGGTAGTAATACTGGAGAAGTTCTGCTCCTCGATATACTACTATTACCTGGATACCAGGAGTCACATGACCTGTGTGGTGGTCACATGATCAGATGCTGCTGGAGGAAGTAATACTGGAGACGTTCTGCTCCTCCATACTCTACTGTTACCTTGATAATGGGGGTCACATGACCTATGTGGTGGTCCCATGATAAGATGCTGCTGGAGGTAGTAATACTGGAAAAGTTCTGCTCCTCCATACACTACTGTTACCTGGATACCAGGGTCACATGACCTGTGTGGTGGTCACATGATAAGATGCTGCTGGAGGTAGTAATACTGGAGAAGTTCTGCTCCTCCATACTCTACTGTTACCTTGATAATGGGGGTCACATGACCTATGTGGTGGTCACATGACTGTTATGTCCATACAGTTACTCCATACCAACCATTGCTATGGACAGGAATGTGGGCTGTACCATTTTTTCTAGGTAGGGGCCTTCTGAGTTGGTGTAAAAAAGGCATAGGATCAGAAATTTTAATATATGTATATCAGAAAGTTGTATGATTTCCTATTATTTACCCAATAGGTCAAAACATTAAAAGAACATTATAAAGTAGACAACCCCTTTAATCTCAGGGGATACATTGTGTGATATAATTAATTTCAATGGGTATCCTGTGTGATATAAGAAATCAGTGAAATGTCATTAAAAAGCATATTTTGTTGCAATTGCACAATGCTATTTTTTTCGCTATAATGGATGGGGGTGCAATATTGTATGTGGGCTGGTGCCAGGAGTGTTCTGTAGTCAAAGTCCGGCCTTGATCAGCATCACAACATTAAAAATTTTAACAGGTCCATGTCTCTTAGATGATTTAGAGAAGGTCAGCATATAGACTCTACACATAGCACGTTTTCCTGACCCCCTGTTTTCACTCTTCTTACATACCAGTTAAATTATCCAATTTATAGCATGGAGACTGACATGTTAAAGTACCAAGACAGTCAGGTAGTTCCATCAGTGTAATAAGGAAGCTAGAAATCAATCTAACCTGCACCACCTATACTTTGATTTAATCACTCTACATTTGCCTTACACTGACTAAAAATATAAAAGCCAGTAAATAAATCTGAAAACATTAAATTGTCAAAGGCCAAAACATTAAGTTAAGCAGAGCACTATACGGCAGCTATTTGAAAGTATGCACTGACCAGCTCGTACTTCCCACAGTGCTTCCTTGACGCTCTTTCTCCCGGCGCTCGGTATGCGCCGAGGGATACGTCGCGTTATCGTAGCAGTCAGCTATGATTTTACCATATTTGCGGGGCGTACTTCAGGCGTATTGCAGCATAATTACGCTCCGAAGTATGCCCTGCAAATACGCCGCATGGACATAGCCTAAGGCTCTCTTCACATGAGGAGTATTTAAAGGGAATGTGTCATCAAAAAATTAGTCATTGTTTAAGTCCCATTTTTATGTTCATTTTTTAGGATTTTTTTTATTTTTCATATCACTTTCACTATTTTTTAATAATTCTTGTACTTTTCACTTTGGTCACTAGGCCTTGTTTGCATTGCTGTGACAGCAGTCAGAGAGATGCTTTACAGTAGCTTCATGCACATAGGAGACTTAAGACTGACTCAGTCCCATTCACTTCTATAGGAGAGTTTTCTAGTCAAGCTCTGTGACCAGGGAAGAAGTCACTGTGCAAGGAGGTGAAAGGGTGAACTGTGACTATCTCCTCTTGTGACTGGTGGATCCTGTGTTATCTATTCACACTGGTGTCTCCTTTCAGTTTTACCCTCTTTGTGCTGATAATGAGCAGACAACTGAGAATCTTTCTGTACAGAACAGGAAGTCTCAGACTCTTATTAGGCTTAGTGGCCAAAGTGAAAACTGCAGGACTTGTTATGTGTTTAACATAAAGATGTGAGTTAAACAAGTCATTTTTGATGACATATTCCTTTTAAAGTCGAAACCATGTGGATTCCGACTTAAAATACCATATTTTTTGGACTATCAGACACACCCAGGTTTTAAAGGAGGAAAATAGGGAAAACAACTTTGAAGCAAAATGTGTGAGCTAAAGTTAAGTTTTTATTGGTACCATTTTTGGACATATGCGGCTTTTTGATCACTTTTTATTCCAATTTTTGGGGACTTAAAATGACCAAAACAACCCACAATTTTAGCGCTTGGAATTTGTTTTCTGCTACGATGTTCAGCAAACTGGATAAATAACGTTATATTTTAATAGGTCGGACTTTTACAAATGCGGCGATACCAATTATGTGTAACATTTGTAAAATGGCAAAATCGTTTTGCAAAATCTTTTTTTTTAATACCCTTAGGGTACATGACCACTAGGGGGGCACGGTTTCTTGTCCTATACTTGGCAGTACTATAAGGCCTCGTTCACACGGCTTATTTCGGACGGATTTGCCGACGGATTGACGATCGTCAATCCGTCGGCAAATCCGTCCAAAATAAGTCACAGCCTATTTTCTATTGATTTCAATAGAAAATACGGCTCGTCGTTCACACGACGCAAAATTCCGTTCTGGATTGCCGCCGCGGATTGACGACGGCAATCCGGACGGAAAAACAATTGACATGTCAATTATTTCCGGACGGATTCACCACCTACAATGATTGTAGATGGTGAATCCGTCGGGAAATCAGTTACAAATACGTGCCACACTTAGTGGCACTTATTTGCAACTGATTTTCAACTGATTTCAGAACGTATTTACATCGGAAATCCGTTGTAAATACGTTCTGAAATAAGCCGTGTGAACGAGGCCTAATACTGCAATATTAAGGATTTTCATTCATTAGAGAACCCTAAAAAGTTCGAGTTTGAGTTGAAACGCGAACTTTGAGAAATTCGGGTCGAAGTTCGAGTCAAACTCGAACTTCGAACCTCATTAAAATCAAAGGGAGAAGATGTTTGGGTTAATTTTTATACCTATACAGGTGAGGAGAAGCTGTAACTACCATCCATAACAGTACACCAACACTAGGCGCATTATACGCCGGGCACAACACATTGAAATGTGCATAAAAATGATACACTGTGCGCCTCCATAACACATAGCATATCATTGGTAGTGTATGTAATTCGCCTATCGAGGCGCATTGCGCACGGAAGGTGCATAACATATCATTACTAGTTTGTAGGCGATAGGCGCATTACATACACTACCAATGATATGCTATGTGCCGCGATTTGCACAATGCACCTAAAAAGGTGCAATGCGCCTTTTTAGACGCATTATGTTTACTATGCAAGGTATACCTGATGCCAGATTTTTGAGAGGATCTTACTTTCAGGTGCACTTTAGACTAATTTAATGCACCTAAAAACTATTAAAATAGCATGTCAAACGCGAGGTAGAACGGGAACATTTACCTGAACGAACAGTAAAAAGTTCTGTTCGGCTCGAGTTCTAAAAAATCTTGAAGTTCGACTCGAACTTAACTTTTCTTGAATGGTTTGATCAACATTATTCGTTACCTATTACACCCTGCCTATGCATTATGCTTCCCGCAGCTATGGCAGCTGGGCGTGTTTGTTCGTGTGTAGTCCTGCCTTGGATCAGCATCTTAAAGTGGTTGTCTCACTACAAAGATTAGCTTTCAACATGTAGGGAACATTACATCAAAACTTTTTCCAAATACATTCCTCTATTGATGTCACCTTGGTCATTAGACAAGAGATTTAATCTGCTCTGAGTGTACAGAGGTTTCTCTGGTTACCGTCCTGCTCTCCCTTTCTGATTAGACACTTATCAGGGAGTAATGGCATCAGGAGGGATGTTAGTTTGAGAACAGAGTGTGTTATCTCTGACAAACAAAGAAAATGTATTACTTTTTTTTACAATAATATATTTATATTAAACAGTTTTACATGATTAAATGCATAACAAAATATACATTTGCATAAAAGGGAGTCATTACAATGTAGGTATGCGGAACAAATCTGTAAACAAAGAGTCTATATGAGAACTCCCCATTATATAACCAACATCAATAATTCAAACGTGAAAGCCTAATGTCGTCCCGTGACCAAAAAAAGAGGTCAATCAAACTCCCACCATTGGAGATTAATAACTTTTTATTGTTTATTTGAAGCTCTGTAGCTATGTGCTATGTAGATAAGATCTCCCGCAGTCATGTTACTGCAATTAGAAGAGCTGAGAATAAGGAGCTGTTATGCTCATCACTGTTACAGAATCACACACAGCCTGACCAGGAAGAGTGAGGAAGCGTGAATCTGAAGCTGTCTGTGGCTCTGTAAAGCAGGATGGTTAGACAACTCCTTTAACCTTAGTCTAACTCCTTTGGATCCCTGTCATGTACAAATCCAATTCCACATCTATAGTGAACTTTTAATACTGTGTCCTCACATCAGCCAGAAATTATCATGCTCAAGGGAAATGTGTTAAATATGTGGATGGACTGATCTGGAAGCCTTTATATGAAGTTTCCTCTTTGAATGACGGCGGCCATTGATCTGTAAAACTCATATCTAAGATGTATTTCTGGTTGCAGGGAAAGTAGCAAAACTGAACTAAAAGTTAATTCATCAACACGACTTTGGGATCGATAATCTCTGTTCTGCAGGAGAAACGCACCCTTCACTGTCATGTCCTTGCAATCTTTTATTCTACATTCAGGCGCTGTCCTTCCCGGCCAGACAGCTGATGAAACATATGAGTGGATGCAGCTGCTAGAGCTGATTAAAACAGCCCAATAAGCAAAATGTGTTTAGGATTTACAGCAGACATAATATGTGATGAGGACGGTGTCAGAGGCTACTCTTGGTGAGTTATCACTGATAGTTACTGAAGAGACAACAAGGTTTATTTCTTCTTACTGAGAGGCTTAGCAATCACAATCACTTATAGTGGAACACAAGGGTAGGGGTTAAACCCACGCGTGGTGGGAAACTTGCATTCAGATGCTGAGCAATAGCAATCCCTAAAAGACTGTGCACTCCACCAGAAATTCTGATGCTGTTTTCGGGGTGGTTTTGGCGCAGATTACACCCCTAAAACAGCAACAACAACGACTGTAAAACATCTGCAGTTCATTTCCATTAACTCCTTTGTCATCTTTCATACAAGACTGTTTCATACTTGCTTATGTTCTGCGCTGTTTCCAGCACTGCAAAATAGGTGACACCAATTCTAGAGCTGTTTTCGGTGAGTAAAATAGTGGAGAACTTTAAAACAATGTTTTGGATGCGGATCCACGGCTAAAAATCGCCCTGGCAAAAAAATTGTATGGGTGTTTGGAAAAAAAAAAAAGTGCCAAAAAAACCATGGTGAAAACAGCATGGAAAAATATCATCAAATCCATGTCTGAAAACTGCAAAATATGAGGCGGTTTCCAGACAACTATTTGATGCTACTTTCGGCGCTTAAAAACAAGCATCTAAATCAACCGTATGAATATATCTTAAGAGGAGATAACATTTTCTTGACCAAAGTAAAATCAACAAAGCAATGTATTTGATAATAGTCTTCATTTATCTACATGTTAAAAGCTAATCATTATGGTGAGAAAACCACTTTAAGTGGTGGTGATAAGATAAACTCTTTGGTCACAGCCTTTATTAAAATAGTTTAATGACAATGACGTTCAACCCATACAAAATCACTGATCAAACATCAAGGGCGAGATGTCCGAAAATTGGCGGTGCTATGTCAGTTTTTAGGCGGATTAAATAAGTGTAAAGTGCGCCAGAAAGTCCGACCCTATCAACGATCAGGCGTCAGGTATACCTTGCATAGTAAACATAATGCGCCTAAAAATGATGCGCTGTGCGCCTCCATAATGAAATGCGCCTATTGAGGCGAATAGCACATCATTACAAGTGTATATGTGTTAGGCGCATTTCATATTTTACAAGTGTATATCTGTTAGGCGCATTTTATATACTTGTAATGATAAGCTATGCGCCACCGTGCGTGATGTGCCTTGATAGGGGCATTACATACTCTACCAATGAAATGTTTTGTGCCGCAAATCGTGGCACATACCATATCATTAGAAGTAATGCCCCTATCATGCCCAGGAGAAACGTTCACAAGTACCAGTTCCGCGAGTAAAAGCCTGAAGTTACCCCACAGCTGCTGGTGTATGTCAGTTATTCAATCATCGATGCACCACCCCACTGCTACTACTACACTCATCATCCACCCGCACCCTGCATTGCTTCCATGTCCATGTGTCCCAGGTTGGCACCACCACATTTTCATTCTGCCGGATAATATCTAGGAGTCCTGTTTTTAGTGTCATCAACTAACACAGGAAATGGCAATACTCTTAAAGGGAATTGGTCATCAGAAAACAACCTGTTGTTTAACTCATGTTTTTATGTTAAACCCATTTTTTAAGAATTTCTGGTTGTGTTTTTTTAATTTCCCATGTCACTTTGAATATTTAAAAAAAAAAATCCTGAAATTTTGCAGTTTTAACTTTGGCCACTAGACCTAATAATAGTCTGACACTTCCTGTTCTGTAGAGAGAATTTTTCAGCAGTCTCCTCATTATAAGCACAGGCAGGATTACACTGAAAGATGATACCAATGTGTATAGATAAAACAGGATTTACCATTCACATTGGAGATAGTAACAGCTCCCCCTCCCTTCATACCTGCACAGTGACTTCTTTCCAGGTCACAGATCATGCCTAGAAAACTCTCCTATAGTATAGAAGTCAATGGCCTGTTCACAGACTCCTATGTCAATGAAGGTGCTGTAAAGCATCTCTCTAAATGCTGATAAAAACAGCCCAGGCAAGACAGCTGCCCCTATAGTCATATACAGAAAACAGAATTAAAAAAATCTTGAGTCAGAAAATAAAATCGACCTAAAAGAAATTAATATGTATCAGATCAGTATCTTGTTTTAATTAGTAAAAAAAAGAAAAAAATGGCCTTAAATTCCCTTTAAAATAACATTTTACCAGATTCCTTTGTACATTCCAAGTGGTTCCAAATGTATCACAGTAGTTTAGGTTGTTTGATAATTTTGGCGTATCTTTATACTTGTGAAGCTTTCTCAGACAAACTATTAGTTGACCCACATTGCATCTGTCAGAATTTTGATCACATTTGGGATATCCCCCTTTCAGTGAAGCCACTCCCTTTAAGTCACACCCTTATTGAATGAGACGCAAAAGGTGTATTTTGTGCCAAAAAACTGTTGACGCTATTCTCTATATAAATGAACTGTAATACACCAAAACTAGGAGCATTATACACCAGGCCCGACACATTTGAATGCATCTATAGTAGGGGTATCAAATATGCTAACAATGATATGCTACGCACCTGCATTATTCTATGCGCCTGGATTAGGCGCATCAATTATACTATGCAAGGTATACCAGACGCCAGGTGTTTGACAGGTTCATTCATTCAGGTGCACTATACACTCATTTAGTGTGCCTTAAAACTGGCATGGTGGCGACTCTTTTTTGACATGTCACTCAAAGTATCTGAAATAAATAATATACGGTTCTGGGCTAAAAAATTTGCTTGAGTTTGGCACTTTTTATGACACTTCTGGCGCAACCACTATATTAAATGCCCCAAAGACTTAACTGTTGTACAAATAATAAAGTAATAGAGATTACAGAGTTTTAAAACAAAATGTAATGTTCTAAAGGTAATAAACAATGAACTGAGAATGCATAAACTAATCAAAACATATCTAAACAAGCCAAAGAATTGTAATTTAGGTATTAAGTAGGTGTGGCAGAGTGACCTTAGGTGGTCCGCTGCCAATGAATGTTATACAGCAGGAGACCTGCATGATACATACCAACAAAGTCCCTGGCCTCGGTGGGGAAATTCGACAATGTTGGGTCGGTAACCAAAGGTTACTGACACTTGTTAGCATTGGTATTTCTGCTCTGCAGATAATCCGGGCCGGCTTTTCCGGAATGGCTGCAGTGATGGGTGGGAGGCCAATCCCACGATCCAGGCCAGCTCTTACATTCCTATTAAAGCCTGTTCCTTCAGGATACCAGGTGGGTGTGGTTTGCTGCCAAGAGTTTGGAGGAACAAGCAGAGCTAGGAAGAAGGCTCTAACCCACAGCCATACTCACAGCTCACAGGTGCAGATTACTGATGAACAATTGTTCAAACACCTAGGGCCACATGTACGAAAACTGTCTAGGCCTAAAACTCACTTTATAGCCCATAGTAACCAATCAGAGCGTCCCTCTCATTTTTCCAGAGCATTATATGAAATGAAAGGGGTGCTCTGTTATGGGCAACAAAGTGAGTTTTAGACCTAGACGGTTTTCATCCATGTGACCCCTAGGGCGACATGTATGAAGGAAGATGCGTCAAAGTGAATAGTCGAGTCTCATTTTCAGTGTATAATGCATCCGATGTATGAAAGTGGTTTTGTGTGTTCATAAATGGTGTGTAAAGTTCGACGCGCCTCGCCTGTGTGTTTGGCGCATTACGGAACTTAGCCGCATAAGTAATGTGCCAAACATGTATTAAGGTTATAGACAGGCTGGAAATAAAAGAAAAGTCATTAGAATAGCATGTCAGTGAATAGAAACTATGGTACTGATCTTGCTTGGAGGACCACAGGTCCCAGCAATACCTGTGCTGTGCTGGCTCTTGCTGTATGTAGAATAAAGGGTGAGAGCAGCAAAAATAAATTAAAAATTTAATGTAGTAAAAATTTTAAACATAAAAATCTGAACAACATATCAATAGTTTTTTAATGTAAAATTTGTTTTAGATTCTATTAATTTTAAATACATTTTATGGGATATATTTTTATATTTTTAGGATATTATATATTTTATATTAATTTATATCATCATATTTTATATCAAATTTAAATAATTAAATAACTGAATCTCCACTTTAATTCCTCAGGCTCAGGCAGACCACACTGAGATAAGTCTGGCTGTCGGCGCATTACTGCTCTTAGTTTGGCCGAACCACGTTCATATATATGTCTAATACTACGAGTGTGGTGTGACACATCTCCATAACGCCCCCAGAAGACCCCTTTATGTTAGGCGCATTTGAAAGTGTCGAGTGTTGCGCCTAACAAATACGTTAGGTGCATTAGACATCGTAGCCGGCTCAGTTAGGTGCATTGTACGCCAGAAAAAGCTTGAAAAACCCGATCATACATTTCGCCCCTGCTGTCCACGAAGCGGGCAATTGCTTAAAGGGAATGTGTCATCAAAAAATGACTTCTTGTTTAACTCACATTTTTATGTTAAATACAGTTTTTAGGAATTTTTGGTTATGTTTTTTTTAATTTTCCATATCACTTTCAGTATTATTTAATAATTCTTAATACCTGCAGTTTTCACTTTGGCCACTAGGCCTTATAATTGTCTGACACTTCCAGTTCTGTTTAGAGAGCTTTTCAGCAGTGTCTACTCATTATCAGTAAAAGTAGGGTCAAACTGAAAGGAGAAACCATTGTGTACAGATAACACAGAATCCACCAGTCACAAAAGGAGATGTCACAGCTCCCCCTCTCCCCTCCTGCACAGTGAAAACTCTCCTATACAAGTCTATGGGACAGAATCTGTGTTAAGAATCCTATGTGCATGAAGCTGCTGTAAAGTATCTGACTGCTGTTAAAGCAGTGCAACCAAGAATGTCTTCCCCACAGTCATATATAGACGACCGAATAGAGAAATCTACAATCAGGAAATAAAAACGACTGAGAGGAAAAGCATATGGTTCAGAGGCTTGATTTAATAAGTAAAAAAAAATATTGGTGACATATTCCGTTTAATTAAAAAAAATGCACATTGGATAAAAACCAGCTCACACCGGCATGCAGAAAACTAACAATACCATACAGGGGAGATGGCTCATGTGAAAAAACACTGATAAACAACTACTCACATACCTACTATCCATGTGGGGGGTGATTGCTAGTATTACAACTGTACATAGATAAGGCTTATATAGAGTGCCAGTTAATATGTATTAACCAGGGTATAAACGAAGTATACTATGTTATAGTACTAATCACCTCTTGGGAAAAGTGACATATACTATGAACTGTTATGTGCACAGAGCCCGGCTACTGGACCATAAAAGCGGACATGTACATCAATTGCACGGTCTCACCAGAGAGGTAAACAAAATCTAATTAGAAACACAAATCAGAAAATGCGTATAGCCCATGAGCACGGTGATAAAATACTCAGTAAGTAACCAGACATATGTTTCACCGCATACATTGCATTCAATTATTTAAAAGGTAGGCTCTGGGCTCAGAAAGCGATAGGTATATATATTAGACAGTAAGTGGTTTCTGCTACAACCATGAGCAGAGGATACAGGAAATTGACATAAAAATGAAAGAACACCTGCTTGGTCTTACTAACATGTGAAAGCCTATTAGACTGTGATCAGTCTGTCTCATACAGGATTAACAGGGAATTACTAATAGCCTGACACCTCTGTTTCTGGGCAGCAGGGGTCCATAGACTTGGTAGGGGTGCCCAGAGATTATGACACACATGCTCATCACGTCTTCAGTGTGTATGCCATCATTCATGTGCTGGCGCTGGTGCACAGCCCTATCTGCCAAGCAGCATTAGACTGGACCATCACAGGGCGGGGGATTCTCCGATGGGCCCATCCTTCCTTATGAAATAAAAACTATCAAGCAAGCTTTGGGCTCCAGTCTGTACTAGCAGAGGAGGCCTGCCCATCAGCCATAGTTCATCTGCTGCCTGTATTAAAGGAGTTAAACAAAAACAACAATTGGTTTTGCACATGGAAAAACTTTGAAAAAACAAATGCACACTGGTGTGGCAGCAGTTTTTTAATCAGTGCAGTGTTCTTTGAAGCAGGTATCTTCGCTCCCTAAAGTATGCAGGTCTGAACAGGACCCAATGGAGGTAACGATAGCGTAGGACCCACCTGCACTTGAGGTCCCCTTGACGGTTGGGAGGTGGGCTTGAACATTTTTGGCCAAAAGTGTGAACTGAGAACCTCAATTTTTTTCATGTATCCTATAGCGAATGCTTTTTCCAAATTTCCTATTCCCATTTGATATTTCTTTAGTCCATGATGTGCACTTTTTTTGGGGAAAGAATTTTCCCAAAATTTTATTGGCCACACCAATGTGCATTTGTTTTTTCAAACAAAGTTTTCCATGTGCAAACCATTGTTTTTTTGTTTATATGTAGGGAGGGTGGGAGTCCCTTTTGGTTTGCATCCACCACTTCCCCAGGTGTTTAAATCAGTGCAGTGTTTTGAAGCAGGTACTGTCGCTCCTAAAGTTTGCGTCGAACAGGGCCCAATTGGGTAACGATAGCGGGAGGACCACCTTCACTTGAGGTTTTACTTGGGGGGTTGGGAGGTGGGGGGGGGGAGCTGTTGAGTGTTTAAAACATTTTTGGCCAAAAGTGTGAACTGAGAACTTAAATTTTTTTCATGTATCCTAGTTAGCAGTAATTCTTTTTCAAAATTTACTATGTCCCATTTGATTGTTTCCTTAGTCCATAGTGTGCCACTGTTTTTTGAATTTGAATGTCTATATGTATTAAAGGAGTTGTCTATTGGAAAAAAATGTTTTTTAAATACCCTGTTTCCCTGAAAATAAGAGAGTGTCTTATATTACATTTTGCTCCTAAAGACGAGCTAAGACTTATTTTTAGGGGATGTCATATTTTTCCATGAACAATAATTCACATTTATTGTTGAACAAAAATCAACATGTATTAATCTACTGTAGTGATTTCATCACAAACATCAGCAGAAGCAGCCAAAGGGCTTGTTCACACGACGTTTTGGATCCGTTTTGGATGCGTTTTACGGATCCGTTTTTAGCCTGTGAAAACTGGATGCAAACTGCATCCAAAAAGCGGATCCAGAAAACGCAACATCTGATCCTTTTTTGGATGCGTATTGGATTTCGTTTTGCATGCGTTTTACAGATCCGTTTTTTTGGATCCGTTTTTTCAATACTTTATTAAAATCAACCTATCAAACTGAAATTTAAATATAATATAACCTATCATTGACCAAGAAAAAACCCTTTTTTTACCTAGTGTCAATCAACTGTACATACACCTATGATTTTAGAACCCGTCCCACCTATTTTTTTTTTTTTTAAATCAACCAATAGTTTTTCAAACCCACCCCATGTAAATTAATTTAATAACAATCATTTATAAACTAAATATTTATAAAACTAAATATATTTAGTTAATAAAATATTATATTTAAAATAAATATACATTTATATACTAATAAATACATTTATAATATTATATACATTTATATTATATATAAAATACTATACAAAAGTATATATATAATTTATATATATAAATATACTATTATATATATAATTTATACATTTTATATAATATATATTTAAAACATTTACTGTATATAACCCAAACATAATATTCAAATTTTATATTTAATTTAAATCCAATGCATTTTTACGGATGCTTTTTTGGCATCGAAAACGGATCCAAAACGCACCCAAATGTATGCTGCGCTTTTGGATCCGCTTTCAGGATGCCAAAAACGCACTCCATTATTTCCTATGGGGATTTCTCTTGCGTAAAACGGATCCGAAAAGCGGATCGGCAATCACTCGTGTGAACAGCGATGCGCTTTTGCCATTGAAAGCAATGTTAATCACACTGACAATTGGTTAGATCCGTTTTGCGGATCCGTAAAAACGGATCCGTAAAACGGATACAAAACGTCGGGAACAAGCCCCAAACTCTGAATTTCTAAAAAAAAAAACTAGGTTTTTTTTTCGGGTAAAAGGGATCTGTCTCATAGTTA